>JASDQU010438130.1:4818-23481 GCA_032191745.1 Picea mariana
GTGGAAATGGTCTCTGTAGACCCTTGATTGAGGAATAAGATTGAATGAGGTTTTAAGCCCTTGATCAAGGGATTAAAATATTGATTGAGAGTTTAAAACCATGATTAATGGTTTAAGTAAAAAATGACCTTGATTGAGTTATTTTAAAACCCTTGATTGAGGTCTAATCCTCAATCAAGGGTTTTAAAGTCTAGAATCCTTCCCTATTTTTGTAGGTTTACATGGAGCTGCAACTCCCAGGAGGTGAATCCCTCCATCTCTTTCGTTGAAGGTGGTAGACTTGGTGCCTATAGTTTCATCATTGAATCCTCTATCCAATGACATAAATTTTTCTCATTTTCAAACTCAATCTATATTTAATTTATTTTCATCTAAAACTTAGACAAGTTTTTTTTCTTGTCTTCTACCAAGTAGTGAAGGCCCCCATAGAAAAATAAGTGTCTTAAAAATTACACAACCAAAAAATTAGAATAATATTTGGGATACCCATGGATGTTTACTCTTCAAAATAATATTTTTGGTTTTTGGTGTTATGCAAACAGGAGGAAAACATTTGTTGGGAATGCAAAGGTTTATAAAATATGATTTAAATATTAATTAGTCACATTAGAAAAATAATAAAAAATACAATTTTCCAAAGAAACATTAAAAAAGTTAAGTGGGATACATTAAGTTCTATGTGGATCATGCTCGTATAATATTTTTTTGCAAACTATGCATTGAACACTAAATTAGTTGTTGGGAACAAAATACACTTGTTAAATTTTCCTAAAATTTTCAACGACAAACATATAATTAAATGAAAATTTGACACATTAAATGAAATTAAATTTTTTTGAAAAAATATTGTTAGAAAGAAACACAATTCCCTACAAAAATGTTTTTACTACATAAATTGTTTTTTACTACACATTAAAATTCACAGTTGAGTGATTCTTCACTTCAAAAGGTATTAAACTAATTAAAATCTTGTTAAGCCTGTTTTCTGACTTGTTAAGCCTATTTCTAACCTGTTCGTGATCTGTGAAGTTGGTTCCTTGAAAAAGTTACCCTATTGGTGGTAATTCCATTAGGAAACTTAGGAAAATTGAAAATCAATTACAAGGCATATATGAGTTTCAAGGGTTATAATAAAAAATATGTAAAATGTTAATTTTTCATTGCCACATTTCACTAAAAAGTGGGACACATCTTCATGGATTCACCGAAGTGCATTGAAAAAGTAAACCACTGATCCAATATAAGAGTCAATGGTGGAAATAAACACCATTATACATTGAATCACATAACATACATCATGTATTCATCACATAATTCTTACATTATTATCCATCTCACACACTACATTAGCCTCTTTATTTATACTTGAGCACCAAGTGACTAATTCCCACAAAACTAGGTTGATATGGTCAACTTTGATCACTTGAGGTGGTCCCAAACATTTGAATAGGCCCATTGTTCCTATGCCTAGTCAACCTTTGAATGTTGGAAACAAACCACACACTAGTTACAATGCAGTAGCCATTCATTTGTGCTTCCCAACAACATGCCAAATTGAACACAATCAGGATATCAACATGTTGACCACATCACATGCTAATTAGCTTTAAATTGGATTTACACATTTTAACACTCTGTTAAGGCCCCTAAGGCCCTAACACTCATTTATTGTTAATTTATCACTTGTGATTAAGTTGGATTAGTGGTAGCTTACATCATGCTCACTTTATCTCCTATTTATAATAAAGGAGAATCATTTGTATAAGCATCTCATCTTGTCTTATGAATTACATATATTGTAAAAGGAGGCTTCCCCCTTGAAATGGATTATTCATTGGCTATATTTTGGAGTTTGGTTCATATCATTTGGTTCCAGAGCATACAATCCTATGGTTTTGCTCCTTCAATTGAGACATCTTTGAATTTTCGCTAAAATATTTTTTTTCTAGGACAATTCAGATAGTGAAATTTTGAGGATACTAAGGAAACATATTGAAGTACATCTGGAAAAATGTTTAGGTATCATTTTGTTATATTTTATGAGATATAGCCTATGGAATTTAGGCTTTATGAATAGTCTTGAAATCAGTTTCAAACAAGTCATCTTGGAATTTTTGCTATAACTTTTTTTATGTAAGGTTTCAAACTGTAAAATTTTCAAAATATTGAGTAAACATAGTGAATCACTTGTGGTAAAATTTTTGGTTTTTGTGTCACTTTACGTTATGAGATAAAGGCTATGGAAATTAGGGCTATCTGACTAGTCCTAAAACTAGTCTCAAATAGGTGTTCTTAGTAGAAGTGTCATATATGAAGTTTGGAAAGTCCAAATTGAGTGCCATTGGTTTTAGTGGGAAGAATAAAGACCATAGTATTTCAAGTAAAAAGTTCAGAATCAGATATGAAATTTTGGACAAGTGGCATTCCATACAAGTTATCTATTAGGAAAGGGACAATAATCGACTAGTTTTGGGAGATTTATCATAACTTTGACTTGGAAAACCAAATTTTGATTAGACCTATGGCATTTAAGAGAGGAAACATCAAAATACTACAAAATAAAATTTTGTACTTAGAAGGATCATAATTACAGAGATACAACAGGATAAATATCAACCATCAAGACAATATAAAAAATTAGGGTTTTCAAGTTACATCACTTACAATTGGCATAACTTTTTATTGGAAGATCTACTTTCGTTGATTCAAAATTTGTGATAAAGAGAAAATAGAGAAGTATTGTTATTACTATCCCACATGGATCCAAAAAAAAAATATATCACCATTTAAACCTCCAGAACACTCATCCATAACTCATGAAGAAAATGAGGAGGTTCATAACAAGCTATCCAAATTGGAGGACCAACATAATGATTTGAGTACTAGGTCAAATAACAAGTAATGAGGTGGTAAACACACAAAGAAAAATGCAAGAGATGGAAAATAAGATGGAATAGATGGAAAATAAAATGGATGAAAATAGGGATCAAATGGAACAAAAGATGGATGAAAATAGGGATCAAATAGAAATGAAAATGGAAGAATTGAAAATTTCCATCTTACAAACCCTAGATGGGAGGCTTCCTAAAAGTGACATTGTGACCAAAGAGACTCATGAAAATAAAGGTAGTATTAATGTTGAACAACCTTCCAATAATAATCATTTTTAAAGTGGATTTAACTCTAATAGTAGAGTTAATTATGGATGGGGTCCTAAAGGTGTCAACTTTCCCAAGGTTGAATTAAAGAAGTTTGATGGAACATAATTCTTTACATAGGTGAACCAAATAGAGAAATACTTTTAATTACATAATATTATTTATGATAAGAAAAGGATTTACATAGCAACCTTGTACTTTGAATTAAAATCCTATCAATGGTATCAAAGGGTGCTCAAAAGAAAGCCCCTTTTGTTGTAGTCTACATAATCATACAATGCATTCAAGAAGAGAGCACATTAGGGAAAACACATCAAGACACACACTATACTAAAGAAGTATTTATGAGAAGGTTAACCGATCACCTTTGTATTTCATCTTCATGAGCATATATACATAGGATAAATGGTTGGAGAGGTTGTACCCGCTCCAACTAACCATTCGTTTATGCATTTATCCCTTTATTACATATATATTTACTTAATGCCTTATGTCTAATGTATGATATATAATGACTATTACAAGGGCCATGATGCTTCCCAACATCTCCCCCACACTCAAATCATTTCTTGTCTCAAGCAAGTGTGCATATGAATAATGACCTGTTACTCTTTAGCCTTGTATTCAATCTGGTAAATGCATGTGCAGTCAGTGAGTTTCACAACACTTTTCTCCCACCCAACAATGGTCCTCCTCATCCTATTGTTACACCTTTGTCTCAAGTTCCTTCGAAGTGGTTAGTGGCTCATCTTGGGTTTATTGTGGCCCTGTACACACCCTATGGTGAAGCACCATGCTTTGGAAAACCTACTATTTCTTTGCTTTCTAGCTTCTAAGGTCACAACTCAGGGTCTATTATGAAACTTTTATACCACGGGGCTCAATCAATTCAATATTTCTTGTGCCATCATCTTCTATTTTAAGCTCTTGTGTGTGTGTATCATCTGCTGATGTGTCTTTCTTAAATTGCTTTAACCGTTGCCAACACGCTCATCATCAATGCTTGATCTTTTACTGCTTTTCTCTGTTTCTCGTCAAATTTGGATGTGCTTCTTTATGCTTTTATGGTATATGAGAATATATGGAGTTTGAATTTGATATTACATGAAGGAGGAATTGAATACAACTTGACTAAATGGAAAAAGAAAGACACTTTTGTTGGTACCATACTTTTACAACTCAATAAAATGTTGTCGACTAGGTATCGACTGACGTTGGTGAGGAACCACTCTTGCCAACTAGAAAATGACTTATATTACAATGATGGAGGGGAGCACCTTCCTTTGAAAGACACGCATTTAATCCCACCCTTACATTAGGTGCAATCTCAATTTTACATTGATATAACTTGATTGGCATAGACTCCATTGACAACATTTTCTAAGACCTGATTGACTTATCCTTCATATATCTTTTAACATAATAAGACTCTTTTAGCAGTGTACATTTTCATTATTGACTCTAAAAACTCACTTAGTCTTTACAACATTGACTACATTTCCTTATACTCCATACAAATACTTAAATGTAAAAAAATTGTTTGTTGAAAGGACATAGCATGGAATACTTTTGTCTGCAACCAACTGTATAAAATGGGTCATATGTAGTATTGAGATGGACAAGGTTCAAATATAGGTATTGTTAGCACTAAAAACCACATGTAATTTTTTTTTTTTTTTTTTTAACGTTTTTGCCAATTTCAAGTTATTTTGACAAGCCTCAAATCTTTTTGTCAACTTGGTCAATCTCCCTTCATCCAAACCTTCAATCTGGTAAGTAAGTAATTTATTCTTAATCACGTACATTTGAAGTTTACACTAAGCCAAAATCTCTCCTATAACTAAGTCTTCTATTTTTCCAAATTTGTGTCTTATGAAGAAAGACCTTTATTATTCATGATAAGTCAAATGTTAAATTCTCAAAACTCTTAGTAAAATCAAATCAAAAATTATTATTTTGAAATAAAGACAAGTATTTTTATATTTATATTTAAGACTGTTTTTGGTTTCAAAATAATAATAATAAACGTATGTATTACTTTGCCCATCATGTGCTTATCATGCAACCATAATTTAATAAACGCAAAGTTTTCCATATATCCAAGGCATGACACATATCTACCCAAAAGCTTTATATTATAAAGGTTTTTTTTTTATTTTCTTTATTTTAAAATAAATTAAATGTTTGACATTTTTTTTTTCTTTATCCATTTTTTTTTAAAGTAAAGTTTGGAAAAATAAAATGTAAAGTTTAAAAATAAATTAAACCTTTGACATCTTTTTTCCTTTATACATTTTTTAAAGTAAAGTTTAGAAAAATAAAAAGTAAAGTTTGAAAACATTTTTAGTCCCTGCTTTTTGGGCTGGTAGGGGCTTATAGTAATCGGTTCTCAACCGATCTATTAATCTGGTGCTAAAACTAATGCATTTAACCTAAAGTTTTTGCTATTTTATAAATTTTTGGAATTGTATTTCATATTTTACCGTAAGTTTTTAATTTGATATCTTATTTGGCTTCATATCGAGGCAATATGAGGCAGAGTTAGGATAAAGGGACTAATAATTTAACTAGTTTGAATGTAAAGTTACAAACTCAGATTCAAGATGAAGTAATGTTAACTTTCAAGTTAGCATTATTTCCACAACATTAAATGTTTGCATAGATAATTCTTAGAGTTAGGTACGAGAAGGTACATCTCCTCGTGGAAACGATGGCTTCACAGGGGTTGCAATCTTCACCAGGGGTGATCTTGAGCTTCACCAGGTGTTACTAGGTGTGATCTTGAGATTCACCAGGTGTTACCACCGATTGCTATAATTCTGCAAACCGATTTCTGTTTATGTGACCTTGCCCTTGCCTTGTTTTTGTGACCTCATTCAATGCCAAAACTAGCTCACCTCGCTCAATGACGCTTTCCTCTTCTCTCTTTCCTAACCGTTTATAGAAAGGATCGCGTGCCATCAAGCGCTGAGCAAGCAATGATTATATGAATTCACCTCAAGTTCATGGTCATCCTTTCTTCTTCAATCGTCTCCAAATTTCTGCGAACTAGCGTCTGCACATAAACCAAACCAAGCAAATGCTACCTTGATTCAATGAAATAACAAGGGTAGCAGGCTCAATCGGGCACCATAGCAGGTAAGAATTCCTCCTCCTATTAATCTTAGTAAGCACGACAATAATCATAGTTGTTTTTAAATATGCTCTAGTATCAACAACATACATGTCATGCATAAATACAGAAAATAGTACAATGTCAACATACTTCCAAAATTTTCATCTCTTTCCATACTGGATAGATTTGGAATGAAAAATAAAATATACTAAAGTATTATATCCTGAAACTATATAAAAATCCATTGAAATTCATGTAAGCGATGTGTATATACCTGTATATGAACATTGAAGCTACCACTCACCTTCTTGAACTTGTTACAGATAAGTTTGCGCAGGGATGTTTTTCCAACCCCGCACATACCAGACACACCCCAACCACACGATGAGGAGGTTGGGTAAGCCATGTCTGAAGTTGCGACTCAAAAAATTCGATATGTGACCCGACGAAACTAGAGTCTGGGACAAATTGAAGGAGGACCGACTCTGCCTCAGGCACTGCAGTTGGCACAATCTGCTCGGTATTGGAAAGAATTTCTTGGTATTGGCAAGAATTTGAAGGTCATCCAGTCTCCCATGGTCGGATCCCTCATCCAAAATGCCCCTCTCTTATTATTTCATTTGCATCTGCCTGCCTTGCTAACCTCTAGAAACTCTCGCGCAGCCACTCTGATTGATCTTGTGGCTTCGATCACCATTATTGTATATTTGGCTACAATATAATAAGAACACGCCATTATGGAGCGTTGCACTCCATAAAACCTTGGAGTACTGCAAGGAGCATTCTCGATAGCGAAGCCACTAAAGAAAAATTTCAAGTCCGCCTCTTTACCAATTTCAAAATTCAAACCTTCCTCTTTGTCTAATTCAAATCTCAAGTCGTATGCATAGATGGATCTCATGGTCACATGGCATTGCAGGAAGATAGCGCCACGACCAATTGTGACATTTTCCAAGCACTTGGATGTGTATATACTGTACATATCAATCTCCTTTAATTGCTTTAAGGTTTTGTCTACTGTTGTTTTACATTTCAGGTTGGTCCATGTATTGTTACCGAAGAAATCGCAGTTGGATGCGATGATATTGTGAGTCTCGTCCTCTTTCACGAGAAAATACATGGACACACTAGAGGCACTTCCCATTGCACGGTTTTTGGTAACAAAGAAAGCATTCTCCTCGCGAGAAATTACTTGCCAAAGCTGAAGAGACTCACCTTCTCACAAATACCCAATGCAAGCATCACTGCGTGCATCCCAGAAGAGTAATGGAACTTGGGCCCTTGTGCGTTGCGCTCAGTTCATCTAGATGCTTCTGTGTGGTCTCCACAACATTCTTGAGAGAATAATACTTCACTATTCTGCTACAAAGGTTGTCGAATCGAGCATCTGTGATGAGCAACGAGGTTTTGTGGGACGCGTTGCAAAGGGAGAAATCCATGAAATGAACGGCATTGCAGATGTACATCATAATTGGGATGTTTTCCCTGTATGGATGGCAGAAGCACCCGGCTCTCCTGGCACAAGAATGCAGAATATTGATGTTGATGAATGCAAGAGTGGTCTTGGAGCACACGATGTCTTGGAAACCCCCTATGCAGGCGTTTTTGCTGGAAACCCCCTATGTGGGAATTTTTGAGTCGGATTACCATCTCGTGGGAATCAATCAATGGTCAGTGGGTTTAGAGCAGATGCAGTTGTTACCCACCACGATGCAGCTCCGGTAGGGTTTCTCCGTTCGGATCTCTAGAGTCTGGGTGGTATTGTTATATATGTACGCATTGTTATATATGTACATCTTTCAAATCATGAGCCATTTGGTTACGGGAAAACACCCAGCTATTATCAAAACACCCAACGGTTATGAAAATACCGGACATTGCTGTCACCTGTCAGTTTATCTTTTCTATTTTTATTTAATTAAATTTTAAAAAACGCTAAAAAGTTTTTTTTGTCTACGTCGTTCTATCATCTAACCCTTGATTGCCATGCATAAACATGGAACTCTTTGCAAGATTTATTACGTTAACTAAAACTCTAGTGATAAACATCGTAAGCACTATGATCAAATAAAATGTTATCAAATCCATCGAATTACTTACTTCCTAAAACAAACCGTTAAATTGGCAAACGTTCAATGTATTTACTAATGTTAAATCAACAAAATCTGTGACATATTATCTTATCACTGTACAATGAACACTCTATTCCACATCTAAGACTCTTCCAGTTTCACCATTAACTATCACTCTATTTGATGACAACATTCTTTTTAATAAGGTTTGTAACTTCCCATAACTTATCCCTAAAACAAATCTCACATTACAGTCCCAAAAATACCACATAACAGTCCAGAGAAAACTCACAATACATGCCTCAAAACAGTCTTAGTTGTTTTACCAAGTACTATCCACATTAAACCATCGTTTTGGATTTTTTTTTTTACGTAAAATAGTCTGTTAACTAATTCTTGACACAGAATTTCAAACTGCTCTCAGAAATACTTATTGGTTTTGTTGTCATTGGGATGAGTAAATGGTCATATGACCTTTCGTTTCATGTTTCATACATTCATTGATGGCTTTAATAAACATATTGTAAATTTTTGGAATGTCTTCAACTACTCATGGAATGTCTTCAACTACTCATTGCTTGCACAGTAACTGCAAGTATCAACATGATTTTATCACAGTAGTATCGACATGATTTTATCACAGTGGCCTAGTCAAGTAGCAAATCATCATTGAAAACTTGTCTATGAATATCGACGGAGCATCAAGTCTACCTTCTTAGCAGGGACTTGTTGCTCCGCAACTTTTTGAAGTAAAGTTTGGAAAAATAAAAAGTAAAGTTTTAAAATAAATTAAACCTTTGACATTTTTTTTCCTTTATCCATTTTTTAAAGTAAAGTTTGGAAACTTATCCACTTTTTAAGTAAAGTTTGGAAAAATAAAAAATTTTGAAGTAAAGTTTAGAAAAATAAAAAGTTAAGATTGGAAAAATTATCCATCTTTTTTTTAAGTAAAGTAGTTTGGAAAAATTATCCACTTTTTGAAGTAAAGTTTGGAAAAATAAAAAATAAAGTTCCTTTGATATTTTTTTTCCTTTATCCATTTTTTAAAGTAAAGTTTGGAAAAATTATCCACTTTTTGAAGTAAAGTTTGGAAAAATAAAAAAATTTGAAGTAAAGTTTGGAAAAATAAAAAAATTTGAAGTCAAGTTTAGAAAAATAAAAAGTTCAGATTGGAAAAATTATCATTTTTTTTTAAGTAAAGTAGTTTGGAAAAATTATCCACTTTTTGAAGTAAAGTTTGGAAAAATAATCCATTTTTTTTTAAAGTAAAGTTTGGAAAAATAAAAAATTTTGAAATAAAGTTTAGAAAAATAAAAAGTTAAGATTGGAAAAATTATCTTTTTTTAGTAAAGTAGTTTGAAAAAATTATCCACTTTTTGAAATAAAGTTTGCTATCTCACTCAAATTCAAATCTCAAACTCCAAGTCGTAACCAAATCTCAAGCTCGAAGTCTCCACAGAAACCAAGTCACATGTGAACTTAAATCCAGGTGAAAAGTACTAATAATCCTATGGGTAGAGTATAATGCACAATGCTTCGAAATGTAAATCAAAACATGATGAATATAAAGTATTTAAAGTTCATGTATGTTAATGCATGTGGGATGATTTCCACTACAAAGACTAAGAGCCCAACGCTAAGTGCTCGAGCTTAAATTGTAAATGTCTAAAGCATTCATAGGTGTCGACGAGGCATCCAGATGAGTCGAAAATGTCTAAATGCCACCATATCTCATCCAGGTTATGATTTTAATGTTTTCCTGGTGCTTCGCCAGTTTTGGTCGGAGGATCTATGTTAAAAAGAGAGACGAGACTGTTGAGTTTAGTCATCTAGTCATGGGTATGTCTGCAGTGATTATACTACTTCCACTGGTGATGAAAGTGATTGGAATAATCAACGTATCATCATAGAAATACAAGCATTTAAGAGGATTTGTGATTCCAGAAGTTGTTGAAGATGGTGAAAATTAACCTTCTGCAAAGTGCCAATAAGCAAACAATTGATAGGGCCGAATGAGAGGAACCTACACGACTTTGGTTGTAAGAAGCATAATTGACCCTCTTAACCATTTTAAAAGATACAAGGGTGGCTACGACATCGAGAACAAGCAATTACTAGGGTCAATTGTTTCCACTGACATATATGGATATGCTATTGTAGCTGCATGGATCATTGTTGTTCTGGTTTATGGAATTTTCTTGGCAATCAAATATTGTTGCTGCAATAAGAAGACGATGAAGGGTCCATACAAGCCTCATCCACGTCAGTACTATGTATAGCCATTCTGGGTTGTCATCCTCACCATAGATACCATTATTACTACTGGAATTGTTCTTGCAGGAAACACCCAATTCCATACAAGGGAAAATAATGGCAACCGAAGACTGGAGGAAATGGGACCCGTGTCAAGTTTTTGAGAGAGCCAATGCAATGATTCGAAAAATCCTGAGGCGAAGGAGTTTGAAATTGGATAGTTGGAAGAGTATCCACTAGCCAACAAGATTGGGGGATCAATATCTTCATCAAATCTAGATATGAAGGTGGATATCCCATATTTCCAGGAAAACAATCAGCAGACAAGAGATAGATCTTATCATTTCCAGATTATTAAGGATGAAAGTCAATAGTGGAGTGTTTTCAAGCAACTAACCGAAGCATTTGTTAGAGGTGAGCAGTCATATCCTAAGTTCAAAGGAAGAAAACCAGCATCAGTAACCAATTCCTAAATTGGAGGAGAAAGATCAACATTCGAAGGTTCAAATCAAACATCTACATATATGTAGCATTCAAAGGTGTCAGAGGATCGGTCAACCGAAGAACAAGGCATAAAAATCAGTAGATCCACATATCCAGGCAGAGACCAATCATTTTGAAAAATATTTTAAGCAATCGAATCAACATTTCCAAATTCCCTACAGTTAGCTCGAGATTGTTTTTTATTTTTAGTTTAATAATAACTTTTGAAAGCTGGTAATAGATTAGGGATTGTATCTTTCTATAAAGGGGGATCTTTTTGGGTTCTGAAGGAGGAGCTTCCTCGTAGAGGAAAGCAGGGGTTCAAAAGGCCAGATTGGGAGATATGGAAATTGTAGTCAGAAGAGCTTTATTCTTGTAGCATCTCATACCCAGGGATTCAAACATTTTGATGGTTAGATCATGTATTTCTGTACTTTCTTTTTGACTTATTTGAATTTAATGAGTATTTTTTTGGGATGCATTGATTTTCACATGGAGTTAACTATGATTACAGTGAAGAGTTTGTCGTCAATTCCCTGTCTTTGTAAATTCTATTTAGATATACGTTTCATGTTTTAAATGATATTTGAAACTTGAAAATATTTTGCATACAAGTGAACAAATTGTTCACTTGTGTTTTGTGTTTCTCTTGTCATTCCTCCTTTATCCAATTGTTAATTTTTCTAGCTCTCAAAGTAAATTCCCTTGACTACATGAAATGCTACTGATTATTTGAATTAAGAGAGTTTTACCTGATCTTTATCCTTTCAACCTGGTTGATCCACCTATCAACCGAATCAAAACCATTGCAATAACTAAGATGTGCTAGGCATGCCTTCACAGTACTCAGAGGACATCTTCTAGTGCTAACATCTTTTGGGGCCGTTGTCGGGGACAGAGACACAAATACATCATTCCCTGGGATATATGAAAACAGAGACAACCAGTTCTTGATGGTGAACAAGCACTGGTGATAGAAGTGACTACAATCATTCACCTGACAACTCCATGGTTGATGATTTCATCAACGGATCTATTTGTTCCAGAATGTTGAGTTAGGTTGCTGATCCAGTTGCTTCAACATGATGTTTGAGAGATTCTATTCTTCAATGTTTTAAAGTATTGAAAGGTATGTCAGAGAGATTATATTCTTCAATGTTTTAAAGTATTGAAAGGTATGTCAGTTGATGATGAATGAGACAAAGTTTTTCTTTCAATTATATATTCTTATTTAGCCTCTTACCACAGTTTTAGTGTAGAAGATAAAATTAATTGTTTATAGAGGATTCTTGAAAAACTTCAGATTGAATATGAATTCTTACTAGCTCATAGAGAGTCCCAAGATTTTGGTTATCAAAATGGTACTTTCGAAGCTCTGAATCAACAACAAAACATGGTGTCGTCATTGAATGTCCATGAACAAGATCTTGACTCTAATACACAATAGGATTGTGAGCAAGATTCTCAAATAGTAACTTACAATGTTCTTCCTTTGATTGATGACTATGAGGAAAGCGTTGAAGAGGGTCAAGAACCAATTGTTCTCCTGTTTCATGAAAAATTTTAGCAGCAGTTTCAAGAGGATTTTGCTGCCCCTAACATTTGTGAAGCAACTCCCACACAACAACAATTTTGGAGTCTTTTCATGTTCTCCAAGATCCTGTAGCAGCTTGTTTGGAATTGGCCAGTTATGTTAGTTTTGAGTCATTTTTTATTTATGAGACTGGATTTGAATTTAATAAGCTACCATTGTTTACAATGTGATTTTTTTTTAAGATTATAGACATGGAAGGAGTTCGGTCAGTTAATAAATTGCTTGCGTGGTTGTATTGGAAATTTCACATTACTTGAGCAGAGTTGTGGATTGATTAGTGTAGGCAGTGTATATAAATAAGATCGATGAACAAGCATTTCATTTTCAGTATGATTTGGTTCAGTTTGGTGTGCACTAGCTTAATAAATGACTCCATATCCCAATGGAAAGCAAGCACTGGCATGGTTTATTTAGATGGCAGGAGCAGTTTGGATTTGCAAGTGTACTTTCAAAGCAGGTTGTAGCATTTATAAATCTAGAGAATGGAATTGAAGGCACAAGATCTGTTGTTCTTAGCACCTTGCAGGGAAGTGCTATTCCTAGTTGGAGTCAATGTTAGCACTAAAAACTACACGTCAAAAATTTTAGACGTTTTTGCCAATTTCAGGTCATTTTTCCAAACCTCAAATCTTTTTGTCAACTTGGTCAGTCTCCCTTCATCCAAACATTCAATCTGGCAAGTCTATTAATTTATTCTTTATTACCTACATTTGAAGTTTATACTAAGACAAAATCTCTCCTATAACTAAGTATTCTATTTTTCCAAATCGTTGTCTTATGAAGAAAGACCTTTATTACTCATGATCAAGTCAAATGTTAAACTCCTCCTTTATTTTCTCAAAAATCTTGGTAAAACCAAATCATAGATTATCATTTTCATTTTGAAATAAAGATAAGTATTTTTATATCTATATTTAAGATTTGTTTTGGTTTCAAAATAATAATAATAAACTTATGTATCACTTTGTCTCGCATGTGCTTATCATGCAACCAGAATCTACAATTTTTTTTTTTTTTTGCCTTTATCCATTTTGTGAAGTAAAGTTTGCTAAAATAGAATGTTGGGTGTCTCACTCAAATTCCAATCTCAAACTCCAAGTCGCAACCAAATCTCCATCTTGAAGTCTCCATTGAATCCAAGTCACATGCGAACCTAAGTCCAAGTGTAAAGCGCCAAGAAGCCTACGGGTCAAGTATAGTGCACAACACACCGACATGTGAATCAAACCATGATGAACATAAAGTGTTTAAATTTCATGTATGTTAATGCATGTGGGATAATTCCCACTACAAAGACTAAGAGCCCAACGCTAAGTGCTTGATCTTAAACTCTAAATCTCTAAAGAATTCACACGTGTCGAAAATGTCTAAATGCCACCATGTCTCATCGAAGTTATGATTTTGATGTTTTGTTGCTGCTTTGCCAATTTTGGTCGCAAGATCTATGTTAAAAATGTTGATTAATTGGGTTGGTTGTCATTGATGTCAACTCTTGAAGCAATTCCGGTCAAAAATTAGATTGTTGAAGCACATGGTTTGGATAATGGACCCAAGTTTGTTTGATGGATAATGACATGAATTTTGATATATTTGCAGGTAATACTATTCTAGATGGATAGTACATGTCATGTCATTTTCGGTGGTATGTGGAACACCACATAACTCCTCACAGTTAGAGAGTTATGGCCATGTGAAGTTGAAGGACCCTCATGAGTCATCTAGAAGTCCCAAAAAGTCAAAGTGTTTGCAAAATAAATTATTTAAATATTAAAGTTAATGGAGAACTCCCTAAAATAAGGAAAGTGGGATGCTACATGAAAGTATAAATAAGAGGCAAGGCTCTCTCATTTAATCACACTTGAACACATTGAATATCTTTTGTTGTGTAAGGCTTATTGCAAGTACTCATTGATACACATGAAGTTGCGAAAGTCTGTAGTAGTATGAAGGGTTGACGACGAAAGTTTCAGAATTACAACGAATACAAAAAAACCCTAATTTCTTAGGCATACACAGGCTGACAATGTATTAGTGTGCAAACATACTGAGGTGTACGCGGGTTGACAATGTTTTAGGGTGTGTACATACGTGGGCTGACATTGTATTAGGGAGTGTACATGTTGGTAAATCCATGAAAAATTGAGAATATGAAGATGCAGAGGTTCTAGATTATGAGATCAAGCTCCCAGGAAGGTCTACAGTGCTCAGATACATCAGATCTATCCATTGGTTCAAAAGGTATGTCTTATTTCTATGAATAGTNTTAGATCTACAGAAATACAGTTCTGGTATATTTATTATTGATACTTCTTGTTAGAATTGAGGCACATCTTGTATTTCTTGGCATATGGCTAAGGGTTTGTGGTACATGGTTGAGAGCTTGTATTTGTGAAGTGGTTGATGTATTGAGAGGCTGAATATCAGAAAGGGTTTGATGACTAGATCATGTGAGGGTTATTATGTTTGTTCATGATTACACATATGGCACATGACTAGAGAGAGATTTATATGTTTCGGGTAAGGTTATGTATGAGGATGCATGCACATGGTACAGTTACAGTCTAGATACAATGACAGGTTGCAGATCTATGCGAAAGAACTTGCAGAGGGTCATAAGTTTTCAGAAGAAAGAAAAACCTAGTTTTCAGACGGCATACACAGGTTGCATAACAGTTTGGTTGCATACATACGCGGGTTGCATAACAAATAAGGCACGTACATACGCGTGCTGCAACACTACAGGTCACGTACATGTTGTATTTTGTTGATACATGTTCAGTTCAGGTACAGATTGATTACAGGGAAATTGTACAGGTTGGCTGCATGTCAGTGGTATAGATTGATACAGTTGTACAGTGGTATATCTCACAGTGATAGTGTGACAGTGGTTCCATCATTCTACTTCTCCTTCAGGATGGTTGGACAGGGCAAGGACAGGTGGTTGTAGCCACCTTCCAGTTGTAGCCAGAGAACATAGGGGGTTGTACCCTTCTTCTGGTTATAGCCAGAGAATTGGGGATTTGGTGCTTCCCTCAGGTTGTATCCTGAGAAACTAAGGGGTTGGAGCCTCCTTCCAGTTGTAGCTGGAAAACAAAGGAAGTTGGTGCTTCCAATGAATGTAATTCTTCAAGACATATAAGAAAAAATGTTCTGTGGTTTTCTCCCGCTTTGGGTTTCCACGTAAAAACATTTGTGTACTGTGTATGTGTATGATTGTTTATTTGTTCATTGTTTATTTACTCTACAAATATTGGATGTTAATGCTACATTGATATAACCCTTGCATTATATGGACAAAAAGGATTAAATTGCTCTATTACTGATTCACCCCCCCTCTCAGTAATCCAACAATTGGTATAAGAGTAGATTCCTTTAGAAATCAATTTAACCACTGAAAGGTAGATCATGGAGAGAAACAACATGTATAAAAATGGAATACCACAATTTGATGGACATAAGTATGCATTTTGGAGCATAAGGATGAAGATATATATACATGCACATGGATTTGAAATTTGGCAATCAATTGTAGATGGATACACAACACCAACAGTTCCGCCGACAAATGACAAAGCAATGAAACTCGATCAGAATAATTCCAAAGTCACAAATGCACTTCTAAATGGTCTTGGAGAATCAATATTCACCAAAGTTGCACATTGTAAATCTGCTAAAGAGATTTGAGACAAACTTAAAAATATTTATGAAGGAGATTCAAAAGTCAAAGCAACAAAGCTTCAAACATACATAGGTCAATTCGAACAACTAAAGATGAAGGAAGATGAGAATATTGCATCTTACTTTTTATGAGTCGATGAAACATTAAATGCAATCATGGGATTGGGAGAATAAATCAAATAATCTGTAATTGTTCAAAAAATACTAAGATCTCTTCCTATGAGATTTGACCCTAAGATATCAACACTAGAAGAAAGAGAAGATCTGAACTCAATAAGCATGGATGAACTACATGGAATCTTCACAACATATGAAATGGGAAATGAACAGGAAAATCCAGATATAAAAGAAGCAGCCTTCAAAACATCCAAAAGGTCAAAGAAAAAGGGAAATCAAAAAGAAAAAGAACATAATAGCAACAATGACGTCTTAGAAGATGATGAAGAAGTGGTCAACTTTGTCAAAAGATTGAACAAGGGAACCAACAACAGGTATAGAGGTAAGTTTCCTTTGTTTTGATTTAATTGTGATGGTATTGGTCATTTTGCTAACAAATGTCCTCATAAGAAAAAGAGAAATGATGAAGGTTACTCAAATAGCAAACACACATATAAAGGAAAAAGAACCACAAATAAAGTTTTCAAAAAAATCTTATGCACCAATTAAGACATCTCATCATCAGATGAAGATGAAATCAGTGACAGTGAGACATAAAGAGTTATATTCATGGCAGTATAAGACTCTGATAAAGAAGACTCCGAAGAAGAATATAAAGAGGCCAAAGAAGAATATGAAGAGGCAGAAGTTGACTACGATGAAGAATTGTTGTGTGCCATAAATATTATCAAAAGNAACTAGAAAAGAAATAAGACACTCAGGAACTAGAACAAATGATCACAAATTCGAAGGTTCAAATTGAAGAAGATAAAAGAATTAAAGAAGCACTCAAAGAACAACTAGAAGAAAGAGACATGATCATTGGAAATTTGAAAGAAAAGATTGTCACATTAATAAAGGATCTTCAAAAGAAAAATATGCAGAACAACTCAAAATTTTTGAATGACATTATCAACAGTCAAAAACTTCATCATGACAAGTTCGGAATTGGATACAATCAGATAGAAAAAGGATCAAGCTCTAAAACAACAAAACAAGAAACATATCCAAAAGATATGCAGAAAAAATCAAAGGGGATAGGAAGGTCTACAAAGAAAATTACAAGGACACTCCTCCACTGAGAAGATTCAGATTTTAGAATCAACGACTGATAGAAACAGATAAGCCTCAGGAAGAAGACGGATTCATAAGAGTACCTCCTTTCAGAAGATCTTCAACTCCCAGGTATCAAACTATCTTTTTTGGTTTATGTTATGCATGTAATAATTTTGGACATAAAGTTGTGAATTGCAGAGCTAACAACAGGAACATAAACTACTTTGAAAGTCATACACAAAAGGGTTATCCAAGAAGGCCTAGTGAAACACAAAGAAGAAGTTACAACATACTTGAATCTTTGAGCATTGAAGTGGAATGCTACAAATGTAACAAATTTGGACATATGTAACAAAGATGCAGGAGTTGAGACTAGAAGAAGAATTCATTCACCATAACAAACACGCCTAGCACTCTCATATACGATTGAACCAACCTGTTTTGAAGAGGCCATCAAGGATAAATTTTGGAATAAGGCCATGGATGAAGAATTGGATCAAATAGAAAAAAAATAACACTTGGGAATTGGTTCCAAGACCAAAGAATAAGAATGTGATCGACACAAAGTGAGTTTTCAAGAATAAATTGAATGAAGATGGACACGTTACAAGGAACAAAGCTAGATTGGTATGTAAAGGATATGCACAGGTTGAAGGAATCAACTTTTAAGAGACATTTTCCCCAGTTTCCAGAATGGAAGCAATCCGATTGCTTTTAGCTTATGCATGCTCCAAAAATATTAAAGTGTATCAAATGAACGTAAAATCAACTTTTCTGAATGGGGAACTTGAAGAAGAAGTCTACATTGAACAACCAAAAGGATTTCAGTTGTCAAAGAACATAGATTATGTGTGTAAATTAAAGAAGGCCTTGTATGGTCTAAAACAAACTACTAGAGCATGGTACTCTAGACTGGATAAATATCTACAACAGGCAGGGTTCAAAAAAGGAAGTGCAGACAACAACCTCTACATCAAGGTAACTCAATATAATATTTTATTAATTGAACTTTATGTTGATGATATTATTTTTGGAAGTACTGATGACAGGTTAAGCCATAAATTTGCAAAGGACATGCAAAATGAATTTGAAATGTCA
>JASDQU010438130.1:23581-34643 GCA_032191745.1 Picea mariana
TCAAAGGAACAAAAGAATTTGGATTCTGGTATCCAAAAGGAAAGGATCTATCACATATTTCCTACACAGATGCAGATTGGGCAGGTTGCATTGATGACCAAAGAAGCACCAGTGGAGCAACGTTCTACTTGGGTGAGTGTTTAGTATCATGGCTAAGCAAGAAGCAATCATCAGTATCCTTATCTACAACTGAGGCATATTATATTGCAACAACAACATGTTGTACACAGGTTCTATGGATGAAACAAACTCTGACAGTTATATAGGTTGAGTATGATGAGCCCATTCCAATCTATTGTGATAATACAAGAACCATCAGTATCTCAAAGAACCCGGTGATGCACTCCAAGACGAAGCACATTCCAATCAAGTATCACTTTCTACGGGAACAAGTTGCAGAAAATAACATTAGATTTGAATATGTGGGCACAACATAACAAGTGGCAGACATCTTTACAAAACCGCTTCCATGGGAAGCCTTTGAGTATCTTCTCTAGAGACTCGTAGTTATTTCTACTCCAAAATGAATGCTTTTGAATGCTTATCTTATATGTCTTAGATGTACATGAGGAAGCACCATAAAGAGGACAATTCAGGTTGGGAGATCAGACGAGTCAGTAAGGGGGAGCAGCCCTAGATGGAAATATACCTTTTCCATTAATGACAAAGGGGGAGATATTTATTACATGCAGAGGACAGAGACATGGTTCCAAGGGGAGAATGAGTGATATGATTTTAATATTACATCAGAGTGTTTTCATCAATGCCAAAGGGGGAGATTGTTGATTAATTGGGTTGGTTGTCATTGATGTCGACCCTTGAAGAAAGTTCGGTAGTGAATTAGATTGTTGAAGCACATGGTTTGGATAATGGAACCAAGTTTGTTTGATGGATAATGGCATGAATTTTGATATATTTGTAGGTAAGACTATTCTAGATGGATAATACATGTCATGTCATTTTCAGTGGTATGTGGAACGTCACATAAATCCTCACAGTTAGAGAGTTATGGCCATGTGAAGTTCGAGGACCCTCACGAGTCATCTAGAAGCCCCCAAAATTCAAAGTGTTTGCAAAAGAAATTATTTAAATATTAAAGTTAATGGAGAACTCCCTAAAATAAGGAAAGTGGGATGCTACATGAAAGTATAAATAAGAGGCAAGGCTATCTCATTTAATCACACTTGAACACATTGAATATATTTTGTTGTGTAAGGAGTATTGTAAGTACTCATTGATACATCTGAAGTTGCAAAATTCTGAGGTAGTATGAAGGGTTGATGACGAAAGTTTCAGAATTACATGGAATACAAAAAAAGCCAAATTTATGAGGTGTACTCGAGCTGACAGTGTATTAGGGTGCGTACATATTGAGGCATACGCGGGCTGACAGTGTATTAGGGTGCGTACATACTGAGGTGTACGTGGGATGACAATGTATTAGGGTGCGTACGTACGCCGACTGGTAGTGTATTAGGGTGCGTACATGGTGGTAAAGTTATGGTAACTTGAGAAGATGAAGATGCAGAGGTTATAGATTCTGAGATCAAGATCCCAAGAAGGTCTACAGTGCTCAGATACATCAAATCTATCCATTGGTTCAAAAGGTATGTCTTATTTCTATGAATAGTTGGATTTTGATGTATGCATGAGAAATGGTTATGGAGATTTGAGGATTCTCCCTAGAGAGACTAGTGGTTGCATGGGATCTTTTGTATAAGTTAGATCTACAAAAATACAGTGCTGGTATATTTATCATTGATACTTCTTGTTAGAATTGAGGCACATCTTGTATTTCTTGGCATACGGCTAAGATTTTGTGGTACATGGTTGAGATCTTGTATTTGTGAAGTGGTTGATGTATTGAGAGGTTGAATATCAGAAAGGGTGTGATGACTAGATCATGTGATTGTTATTATACTTGTTCATGATTACACACAACCATATGGCACATGACTAGAGAGAGATTTATATGTTTTGGGTAAAGGTTATGTATGAGGATGCATGCACAGGGTATAGTTACAGTCTGGATACATTGACAAGTTGCAGATCTATGTGAAAGAAGTTGCAAAGGGTCATAAGTTTTCAAAAGAAAAAAAAAAACTAGTTTTCATAAGGCATATGCAGGCTGCATAATAGTTTGATCGCGTACATACACGGGATGCATAATAGATAGGGCACGTAGATACACATGTTGCAACACTACAGGTCACATACCTGTTGTATTTTGTTGATACATGTTCAGTTCAGGTACAAATTGATTACATGGAAATTGCACAGGTTGGTTCCAGGTCAGTGGTACAGATTGATACAATTGTACAATGGTATATCTCACAGTGATAGTGTGACAGTGGTTCCATCATTCTAATTCTACTTCAGGGCGGTTGAACAGTGCAAGGACAAGTGGTTGTAGCCACCTTCCGGTTTTAGCTAGAGAACATAGGGGGTTGTAGCCTCCTTCTGGTTGTAGCCAGAGAATTGGGGAGTTGGAGCTTCCCTCAGGTTGTAGCCCGATAAACTAAGGGGTTGGAGCCTCTTTCCAGTTGTAGCTGGAAAACAAAGGAAGTTGGTACTTCCAATGAATGTAATTCTTCAAGACATATAAGAAAAAAAATTATGTGGTTTTCTCCCACTTTGGGTTTCCACGTAAAAATACTGGTGTACTGTGTATGTGTATGATTGTTCATTTGTTCATTGTTTATTTACTCTGCAAATATTGGATGATAATGCTACATTGATATAAAACTTGCATTATATGGACAAAAAGGATTATATTTCTCTATTACTGATTCACCCCCCCTCTCAATAATCCAACAAAAAAGAGAGATGAGACTGTTGAGTTTAGTCATCTAGTCATGGGTATGATGGCAATGATTATGCTATTGCCACTAGTGATGATGGTGATTGGAACAATCAACATATCATTACAAAAATCCAAGCATTTAAGAGGATGTGTGATTCCATAAGTTGTTGAAGATGGTGAAAATTAACCTTCTGCAAAGCGCCAATAAGAAAACAATTGGTAGGGATGATTGAAAGGAACCTACACAAATTTGGTTGTAAGAAGCAAAACTGACCCTATTAACCATTTTAAAAGATACAAGGGTGGATAAGACATCAAGAACAAGCAATTATTGGGGTCAACTATTTTCACTAGCATATATGGATATGCTATTGTACTTGCATGGATCGTTGTTGGTCTTGTTTATGGAATTTTCTTGGGAATCAAATATTGTTGCTGCATTAAGAAGATGATGAAGGGTCCATAAAAGACTCATTCATGTCAGTACTATATATATCCAATATGGGTTGTCATCCTCCTCACCATAGCTACCATTATTACTTCTGGAATTATTCTTGCAAGAAATACCCAATTCCATACAAGGTAAAATAGTGGCAACAAAAGATTAGAAGAAATGGGACTTGTGTAAAGTTTTTGAGAGAGGGAATGCAATCATTCAAAAAATCCTGAGGTGAAGGAGTTTGAAATTGGATAGTTGGAAAAGTATCCACCAGCCAACAAGATTGGGGGATCGATATCTTCATCAAATCCATATATGAATGTGGATATCCCATATTTCCAGGAAAACAATCGACATACAAGAGATATATATTATCATTTCCAAATTATTAAGGATGAAAGTCAACAATTGAGTGTTTTCAAGCAACTAACCTCACAGATAGAAAATAATTTGTTAAAGGTGAGCAATCATATCCTAAGTTCAAAGGCACAAAACCAACATCAGTAACCAATTCCTAAATTAGAGGAGAAATATCAACATTCGAAGGTTCAAATGAAACATCTCCAGATATGTAGCATTCAAAGGTGGCAAAGGATCGTTTAACCAAATAAAATTTCATCAAAATTAGTATATCCACATCTTCAGGCATAGACCAATCATTTTGAAAAATATTTTAAGCAATCGAATCATCATTTCCAGATTCGCTGCAGTTATCTCGAGATTGTTTTTTATTTTTAGTTTAATAATAACTTTTAAAAGTTGGTAATATATTATGGGATTGTATCTTTCTATAAAAGGGGGATCTTTTTTGGTTCTGAAGGAGGAGCCTCCTCTTAGAGGAAAGCATGGGTTTGAAAGGGCGGGTTAGGAGATATGGAAATTGTAGTTAGAAGAGATCCATTCCTATAGCATCTCATACTCATGGACTCAAACATTTTGATGGTTAGATCCTGTATTTTTGTACGTTTTTTTTGTCTTATTTGAAAATAATGATTATTTTCTGTGATGCATTGATATTCACACAGAGTCCCCGATTACAATGAAGAGTTTGTTGTCAATTACCTATCTTTGTAAATTATATTCAGATATACATTTCAGGTTTTAAATGATATTTGGGACTTGAAAATATTCTGCACTCAAGAGAACAAATTGTTCACTTGTGTTTTGTGTTTCTCTCACCATTCCTCATATATCCAATTATTGATTTGTCTATCTCTCAAAGTGAATGCCCTTGACTACGTGAAATGTTGTTGATTATTTGAATTGAGAGAGTTTTACCAGATCTTTATCCTTTCAATCTATTTGATCCACCTACCAACCAAATCAAAACCATTGCAATATCTAAGATGTGCTAGGCATGCCCTCCCAACAGTCAGAGAGAATATTCTAGCACTAACAAGTACTGTGAATGTAACTTTTTGTGGACTTGATCACACCATTATTTCCGTCAATGTGAACATCTTTGAATGATAGATATGCTCATTTCCAACAAAAGAATTCATAAAAATATATCTCATTTTCTAATTTTAGTATCCTTTCAATACAATAAAATAACATGGTACTAATTTGCCATTTAATCTCCATCATCTGCAACAATCAATGTGATCTATCAAGTTAGGAGGCACTGACAATCACATGAGTTTATCCTCCACTTGGAAATTTTCTGTGTAATTAACTATGTCTTGCATCCCATTTTTTTGAAACTTGTTGGGATAAATATCTTCCTTCAACATCGACATTCTCTATAGTGTAGATAAACTTGGTTGGTCATCCTCGGACTCAGGTGTCTTATTAAAGGATATAGAGATATGGTTAGACAACTCCCCATCTCACATACGTAGTGAAATTTGCCACGCAGAATTGATCTGGTCGTACATTTAAACAAGGAAAGAGAAGGAAGTAGACCAAGAACCATCACTATATAGGAAAATATTGCGAACTTGAATACTATGTGATTCCATTCTCAATGCATGTGATTGCAGGGTATCCATAATCGATCAATGAGTGTTTGGACTTACACCCAGTTGTTTCAGTGCCTTGATTTCTACTTGACACAGTTAGCAATAGGACCATGAATGAGCAAACAACTAATTAGCTATGTAAACCAACCAATGATCCAATTTGTGCCATTTTAATGTTGTAGGTATCATTGACTAATCAAGCAATTGGACAACTAGGCTTTGGATTCCACCCAACATTTCCAAAGAACATAAACTAATGTCGTGGTGATCAATTTTAGAATTAAATGTGAACTCTACTCGAACATTGTTAGCAAGCAGAGGGGATGCGATGCATCAACCCATATTTCATCATTGTAGGAGGACATAGATAATGTAGTTTTTGTAAGGTTCTTTGGATCAATCTTGTCGTGTGTGTGGTTGGGATTGAGAAAAGATGCACGATAAGTATCAATCTTCTTCATGGTTGATGGAATTCAATATAAGGAATCCTTTTGTTCGTTTATCCATGAACAAATATTCTAGATTTTCATTCACATGGGGACCTTTATTCCATTCCGCATACTTCTCGTTCAACACAATAATTATCAAATACAATACTGCCACTGCCAAGAGGTAAACAAATGAAGAAAGTGTATTCTACTGCAGGAAGATCTAATGCTCTACTCCATAATATATTCTTGACAACATTGGATAATCATCAACAAAAAACATCAACATATAATCATTCAACGTCCCTATAACATTTTAATCAACCATATCTACCTGATAAACAAATTTTGAGTCAAATTATTTCTAGTAAAGATCTGCACATTCAACAAACTTATCAATTCATTTTGGCAACGCTTTTGAGCATTGTTTCTTGTAACAACGACCCATATTTCTTCTATAAATCCTTATTGGAATCTCCAAGAAGAAGGATTCTCTACGTTCCTCTTCAACACACGCTTCTATCATCTCAAGAAATTCAACGAGCATCTCAAGAAAATTTCTCCTGGTTCAAGTCACGTGGAAATGGAACCAAAGTGTTGTAGTCTACATAATCAGAGGATGCATTCAAGAAGAGAGCACATTAGGGAAAGCACATCAAGACACACACTATATTCAAGAAGTATTTATGGGAAGGTTAACCAACCACCTTTTGTATTTAATATTTATGAGTATATATACATAGGATAAATGGTTGGAGTGATTGTACCTGCTCCAACTATTCATTTGTTTATGAATTTATCCCTTTATTACATATATATTTACTTAATGTATTAATTCTAATGTATGATATATGATGACTATTACAAGGTCCATTAGGCCTCCCAACACCATTCTTATCATCATAGTTGGAGTTTATTTACAAGAGACTTGGAAGCACAATATGGAAAAGTTTGGGAACAAGACTACTTTAGTCAATTGACAACAATCAAGCACTTAGGTGATATCGAAGATTATAATTCATAATTTAAGATGTTAGAAACAAGGGTGGATAACATAAGCGATGAACATATGTTGAAATCTTACACGGGTGGATTACAAGAAGACATTAAACATGAGATTTTCTTAAAACATCCTGAAAATATTATGTAGGCTATGTAATTTGCTTTTCATATTCAATCCAAGAATAGAGCTACACATAAGTATACCACTGGAACATATCTAGGAAGAAGAGATAGATTTGGGGCTCATAGGGAAACCCTACCTCAACCTACTAGAATATAACCAAAGGAAATGCAAGAAAGAAGAGACAAATGACTATGATTTGGTTGTAATAAAAAATGGTCAAAAGGGCATAAAAGTCAAGAAATAAAATTGTTCACCTTTGAGAATAATGATGAAGAGGAAATGGAAACATTTGTACAAAGGGATGAGAAATAAATTGTGAACTTAAAAGAGGAGGAAACATATGTAGAAATTATAAACAATAGTGAGAGGTGTGGAATATTTGTTCATTCATTGACAAGTTTGTTAGCACCTCAAACCCTTATTATTGCAAGACACATTAAGAAGAAAAGGGTCATAATGCAACTCCCACAAAAGTTCACTCTTCAGGCCCGATAACCCGACTCTTCAATCTTCAACTCCATAATTCTCCAAAAACACTCCATCATGCTCTAGAATTCGCCCAGCCTTCTTGATCTATCCATAATGCTCTCTTTTCCCTCCCACCCTTGTTGTTCATACCAAAAATCAATGTCAAAAACTTTCTATTCTCCCCATATGAATTTTCTCTATTTTCCCAAGACAATTGGTTGAACACTCTGCCCAATATTGATTGTAATTCATCCCCATTCTTCCAATAGCTATGGGATGTGACTTCTACACCACCCCTTTATAGATATTCAAAGATTGGGTTAGCATACACTCAACTAGAAAACAAAAGGATGTCCCAATGATAATAAAATTCTGAAATATGGATTTGGATTAATACCCACAATTAATTTCCTCCTTGGACCCCTCTTAGACACTCCTATACATCCCCCTCTCTTGTGGATTAATCATCCCCCATCTCTGTCCATATTCCCAGTAGCTGGTATCACATTATATTTATTAAAATTAGAAAATACAATTAACATAGCACATCTCTTGTCCATAGCCACATTCATATCTACACTATGCATTAATTAAATTGGGGATTATAGTGGGGATGTTACATTCCCCCTCCCCTACAATTGTGCACCGTCCTTGGTGCACAACACCATGTTGAAACACATATACAAATTTACATCATAATATTCAGAAAATAAAATTCTGAAATATTTTTACTCTACAACAACAATCCCAACCATAATGTCTTGTTCTTCTCAACATGTTGACCCTATGAATGTGCCCCATTTACAACCTTTAGTCCATTGATATCCACCATTCTTTTATCAGGGTTATCATCACAGGTGACCAAGAATTCTAAGATGTGGTTCCAAAACTCTAGCTGCAAAAAATGGAGTCTTTCATTTCCATCTTATTTTTTCTTCAAAATTGACAAAATATTGCAGGCATTCCTCCCATATAGTTTCTTCATGTTCCCATGTTTCATCTTCGGGACCGTAACAGGTCCATTGAAACTTTACTAGTCCTATCGATTTATTCTAGAGCACTTTGAACTTCTGGTCCAATATGCGTACTAGTTCCACTCGGAAATCCCCTTCGTTTTCCACATGGATCACAATCCAATCAATTGTGTGATTTGGGTCAGACATATATTTATTTAATAATGATACTTGAAAAAAACTATGCACTCTCATGGATAAAAAAAATGCTAGCATGTATGCAATTGGCCCTATCTTCTCTAACATTTCAAAAGGCCCACAATATCTTGTTGCCAACTTTGGGTAGCAACCCAATCTTAGCGAACTTATCTTTTCTTTCACGTTGAGAAAAAAATGTTCACCCACTTTAAAATTTATAAAAACTTTGTTCTTGCCTACAAAACGTTTCTGCCTGTCCTGGGTAGCCTTTAAATTATGCTCGGTCTTTTCCATCTCACTACAAGGAAAATACCTTTTAGCAGAGGTTTCTAGTGTTACAAAATTGGAAACAATTATAAAAAAAACCTTCACTACAACATCTGTTATCAATAGAGGATGTTTTTGCGGATACTATAAC
Organism: Picea mariana; assembly: GCA_032191745.1. Classification (NCBI taxonomy): domain Eukaryota; kingdom Viridiplantae; phylum Streptophyta; class Pinopsida; order Pinales; family Pinaceae; genus Picea; species Picea mariana. Next base: position 32,376 of record JASDQU010438130.1, read on the forward strand.
AGAAGTTGATTATAACTAAAAAAATCTAGGTGACCAAAGGTGTTAGCAGATGTTTACAAATCAGCGTGTTTGTATAAGGCACAAGCACCAGTGCATACATACACATACAACAATGGTGTTGTACACTTAACTTCAAGTACTGGGGTCATAAAATATAAAAGCATCGGGGAAGTAAAATATTTAAGCATCGGGGCATGTGTCGTATAAGCATAGGGGCATTTGTTGTGTAAGCATCGGGGTGTTACCATTGAAACGCACCAGGACAATTAAAAATAATTAATCACCATGGATTTCTACATAGAACACATCGGTGTGTTATTAATAAGAATGCATTGATGTTGTATCAAATAATATGCACCAGTGCGTTACATGGAAAAACACACCTGTGCATTAAAGCCGAAAAGAACCGGTACTTTTCAGTAACAAACAAGCCCCGATGATTATCAATAACACAATAGTGTCGGTGCATATCAAAACACATACACATCAATGCGTCGTATAAGATTAACATATCGATGACTGATTTTTTAATATATTTTTGTGGTATTAAATTATATTGAAACCAATGCTAATTGATTACATAAAAGCACTGGTGCAAATTTCATATGAAACACACTGGTGATTTTTAATATTAAATGTGCCAATGAGATTAATAATTAAAATACACCGAGAAACATTGACCTGTGATAGTGCAATTATTGTTATTTTTTAATTCCATTATTTATCAAAAAATTTACATATATCTTATATTGTGATTAGTGAATTTGGATATGATGTTTGGATTAATTTGTTATATCATCAAATTTTTCATCTCTTCATTATAATATTTAGTCATCCATATATTTAATCAACAATGTAACATTTCACAGCGACATTGCACAACACAATAGAATAAATTAAAACATATTTTATTATATGAATAAGAGGGTCTTTGTCATACAAAATGGGAAACTTATCGATAATCCTTTGTCTTTCAATTGGGACACTATGTCCATTACATTAAACAAAAATGTATTATTTTCACAAACAATTATTTCAAAATAATACAATTGCAACTTGCATTGATATCCAAATATATTGATCATCATTCTTCACTGGAACTATTGTTAGTGCTTGAGTTGCTTCCATGCCTTGGGTAATTTTGTTGAATGTTTGGTTGATTGTCTCGATTTTTTTTTTTCTTGAAGTTCCATGTACAAACATAAATAAATTTTAATGAGTCTATCTACATTGGTGAGAATAATGAACATTGAAATAAATAATATACATGAATGTAAATTGAAAAGCGACGTACCTCCAAAGCAAGAAGTGACTCATGAATCATACACATATGTTCAAAATAAAATCTCATGCCTTGTTTCAACAATTCTTCAGTTGGCTTAGTTCCATACTTTGTTTCCTACAAGTTTTATACCCCATAATAAATCATAGATTTAATATAAAGTATTATTTTTGTTTCATTAATTATAAAATGTGGGAAGTAAAACAACATAGATTATACTTACAAATTCTACAATTAATTTTTGATATGCCAACATATACTCACAACCCTTAATTAACCCAATGTCAATCAATTTTTCTGATGGTTCTTCTTTGTATGTTAGCACCCGTTTGAAGACATTCAATGATGGTTGTTATAAAACAACTTAAAATATACAAAAAAAAAAACCTTAAATTGTTATAAGGAAATAACAATTACTCACAAACTTTTCTATCAACCATTTTCTTCCTTGTTGTCTAGTTTTATGTGCAAAATGAGTTCCATTTTCGTTTCTTTTCTGTAAGAGAATATTTGAAAATTAATATTTGATGTATAATTAATTATTTGTACCTAATAGAAAAATTCAATGATTACATACATTTGAAGCACATTGTTGTTGAGATAGCTCCTCCTCCGATGCAATTATGTCCAATTATTTAACCATTTCTTGTACACTTTTTTGGACATTCCTACTGACATATTTCAGATATCATCTCGTTGGTCCTCTGATATTTTCATAATTTTCCTAAAAAAATAACATAACAATAAAGTATTTTTATATTGATATATGAAAACCAAATATCACAAAATTGATATTTTAATAAATGAATACTTTGTAATATATATATATATATATATATATATATATATATATATATATATATATTCCTACAAAGTGTTTTTAGGAATATTACTTTTTGAATGATTCTTTTTTGTTGTTGTATGTTTTTGTTATTGCAATTCTAACAAGTCTCATTGACCATTGCTCTAGAAATGTTTCATGTAGT
>JASDQU010438130.1:34663-53114 GCA_032191745.1 Picea mariana
ATATATATATATATATATATATATATATATATATATATATATATATTCCTACAAAGTGTTTTTAGGAATATTACTTTTTGAATGATTCTTTTTTGTTGTTGTATGTTTTTGTTATTGCAATTCTAACAAGTCTCATTGACCATTGCTCTAGAAATGTTTCATGTAGTTTAAATATAACCTGGTTCTTGGAATCATTGGATTGATTTCTATATTGTAAGTGGAAAGTATGTCTATACGTTCGTTCCAATGTATCTATCATAGTTATGTAAAAGTTTCCCCCCTTTGATTAATCTCCAACACCACTCCAGATGAGCTAAGGACCAATTCATCATCATTTACATCTTCTATATTAATTAATTTTGTTTTGTTATGATGACATTTTGTTCCCTTGTTGTTGGTTCCTATAGAACATTAAACATATGTGAATTAATAGATTGCTTGAAAAATTTATTGTTAATTTCGTTGAAATGCAGGGAGGAAACCTTATTATATGATCAAATGGCCAATTCATCAAATTCCATCCCATTCCATATTGCTCAAATTCCATCGTGGAGTTCTTCCTTTCCATCTCCAGTAATTTTAACTTATTTTATTTATGTTTCGATTATATCATTAATTTTTTTTTATCCATGTCAATCTAAATAAAAATGTATCCAAATTTACAAGATCCTGATTCAGAATTGAGTTCAGATGCAGAAAATATTCCAGTATCGGTTCAAAAATGTTGGAAGGTCTTATCAGAAGCAACATATCGCAAGCAATTGGTAGATGAAAATGGACAACCGCTTAGCCCTGCCAATTGTGACATTCCATCTTCCAATCGCAATCCTTGTTCATCGATGGTAATAATTGTTTGGTATAATGTAATTTGAACAAAAACATTATGGCATTGTGCTTACTAATATCATTGATGTACTAATGTTCAATATTTTTGAAATTAGGATTCTTCTGATGATGAGAGACCTACCTACCATATTTCGTTGCACCCCACAACAATGTCAACCCGAGAGAATGTTGCAATGAGAGCACAATTCGGAGAGGAAGCGTACCAAGAATGGTTGAATTGACCACCTATTCAATTCCCACTATGTCCAGATTCACCAATTATGAATGACTACAACAATACTAGTAGTTCTTCAGAAGTTGGCAATGGAGAAAATAAAAAATAGGTTGGTATGGATGATTACTTACGGAATACAAATTCCATGGAGACAATGTTGTTAAACGCATTCCAGAATGATGAGATAGGGGAAGATGCTCATATCAATGAGACCATTTTTCAAATCCTAAAATCTGCTTCCACCACCCCTCTCTTTGGACCTAGTGCCCGATAAAAGTCTACCCATTTTGGGACAAATGTGTTACTATACAAAGTGAAATAAAATTTTGGAATGTCAAACACAAGTTTCTCGACAATATTGAGGTAATTGACTAACAAGTGCCTTATATTAATTTTGAGAAATATTTTCACACAATCAACATTATAAATGGATGCTTTTATAAACGTTAAATGACCTTGTACATTTATATATCCCATTGACTGTAGGATATTCAAATATAAGGTTCTTCCTAGCGATAATGTTTTTCCCGGTAGTTTCGAAGAGAAAAAGCAGTTGTTGAAAATGTTGGGTGTTGAGTATATATCATATCATGCATGTCCAAATGATTGTATTCTATATATAGGAGAATATGTAGACATAGAGATATGTCTGAAATATGTCTGATAGGTACCATAAATCAAATAAAAATGGTAAATTGCATGGTCCTCCTCATAAGATATTGAGGCACATGACTTTAATCCCAAGGATTCAAAGTCTCTTTCGTTGCAAAGAATTAGCTATGTTGCAGGGATGACATGCTTCACACAGAAGTGAATCGGGATTTATGTGAATCCCAACAGATTCAATAGCCATGAAACATATAGAGGATATATGGCCAGAAAAATTCAAGGATGAAGTATGAAGTCTACGACTTAGCATAGCAATGGATGGCGTGAACCCATATTCCCTCCAAAACACCAACTATTTTGTTTGTCATGTAGTAGTGATCAATAACAATATACCCCATGGTTTTTCATGAAGAATGAACATCTTATGTTGTCTCTTATAGTCCTTGGTAGAAGACAAGTGAAGATTATGGATGTCTACCTACAACCATTGGTAGATGAATTGAAGGAATTATGGGAAGGGATACATCTATACGATGTATCAAGACCCATATAAATAGAGAGGAGTTTTACGTTGTATCACATATGTTCTTACACCACACATGATTATCCATGCTTAGGAGTTGTCTCTGGTAATTAACATGTTTATTGATTTGTTTATATATGTAACAATATTTATTTGCATAGATGGATGATTTTAGGGGCTAAATTTCGCTCTTGGGCTAATTTTCCATGGTTTTTCCAAAAACGAGATTCATTGTTTTAAAAATGATTCACCCAAATTCTATAGGATAAAATTATTTTACCTTTAAAATCGCCAAAATTTTATAAAAACTATATAAAATACTTAGAAATTTGAATATTTTTACAGAAATATCGCCAAATATTTATAGTTGACATATGAAGGATTAGTAATAAGGTTTCTACATTTTAAAATAAATTTCCATCCTTAAAATCATCCCTGTTTAATTCGTTGTGATTGGCATTTTATTCTTAAATGTTAACGTGCTATGTATACAATCATTGCACAGGTATTGTAACTAAAGGCTATCATAGATGTAAATGTTGTGGACCTTCTTTGAAGGCTAGGTGGTCCAAGAACCTACAGAATCCAGTGTAAGAGTGCTCAAGGGTATTCCTCCCAAAAGAACATCCTTATAGAAGAGAAACATCCACTTTCAATGGTAAACCAGAGAGAACCCAAAGGCCTGCAATAATGACACCAACATAATGGCTTAGATCATATGAGAGAGAGAAGTAGATTACAAAAATGTTCGATTAAAATGGGGAGCCTATTTTCGATGATCCATAATTCTTCGACACCTATGTTGAGAAATTTCCGATTGGGATGAAAATGAAATCTATCTTTTATGAGCTCCCATATTGGGAGCATCTTAAGATTTCCCACTTACTAGATCCCATGCATATATTTAAAAATGTTTCATCTTCTTTATGGAATAACATATCATCGAAAGAAAATGACACATTATATGTGAGGAGAGATATTATTTCTTCAAAAACTAAAAAGAAACATTGGCCAAGACAAGAAAGTAGAGGAGAGGTTGGTCCATCTTTGTCATTAAAACAAGGTGATGTTCCATGGATTTTGGAGAAACAAGATCTTTCTTTGGCAAAGGAAATTATATTGGGTGTGAAGGTGCCTTCTTTATATGGGTCTTCCCTATGGCGTTTCTTCATTGTGCATAGAGACCATTTGTCGGGGTTGAAAACACATGATCATTTGAACCTTCTAAAGGTACGACGTATGTCAAAAATATTTTTTTAATATTTGAAATTTTTATTTTTATGCCATTGGATAAAACATAAATAATTTGTATGTGTTTACTTTGTAGTGTCATTATCCTCTGCTCATGCGTGGGTGTGTGAACCATGACTTCCCCCATGACCTGAGGTGTTCCATATCTAAATTATTTGCATTTGTACATTCGATCACATCAAAGGAGATTCATATGGCTAGCATTCCACAGTGGCGTCAAGAGATAGTTGGGATTGTTTGTATGTTTGAAAAAGAATTATCGTCGAGTTTCATGGACTTGTAGGTTCATATTCTAATTCACCCAGTAGATGAGGCTGAATTAGTCGGGGTGGTCTCCTGTCGTTGGGTGTTTTTTATAGAGAGGTACATGAAGAAATTGAAAGGATTTGTTTGTCAATGGGAAAAACCCGAGGGGTCTATGGAAGAGGGGTACATATCATATGAGTCTTTCTATTATGCCAGTGTTAGGGACCTAACCCCTCACGTAGGTATAATAATATGTTTCCATGTAATAAAGTTCAATATTAATAAGGCCTAGAAATAAGGAAGAATAAGTCAAACGTAAGAAGACCTAATAGAAGCTTCCGCTTCTAGAAGGATCTTCCTCTAGATTTTTCTTTTGGATAGACATATTTAGTATAAATAGGAGTAGAGGGTATGATAAGTTTTGTCTTGGATATTATTGTAATATATATATGCTTTGCTAGAGGTTTCCCCCTCGAAGAGGCAAGTGAACATTGCTCTCAGTAATCAAAGTGCTCTTCTGGTGTTATTCTAGTATTATTCTTGTTGGAGTTACTTCACACACACCTATGATTTTTTTTCCTAAGGTTTTTCCTATGTTTATTAGTATTTATCTAGTCTCCTAAAATTTAGGGAGAATATTCCTCTAGGAGAGTATTCTCTTCAATTTTCACTTCAGTTTGACTAGTTGAGCGGAGTTTAGATGCTGCATTGGTTTTGTCACCATGTAACATTGGGATCATCACCATCTAATGCACATTAGCCTTGGTATCATCAAAATACTAGTGCATTACCCATGATTCCCTGATCTCCTCCTCGCTTCACTCGGTTTCAGTCAGTTAACTAAAAACTTGTATACTAGTTAACTCGATTAGGTGGCAGTTCACTCCTGCAACTACCTGAGAGATTAGACTAGGTGGCAGTTCACTCCCGTAACTATTGGTGTGTGTCCAAATCAATCTATAACACCACTATGGCACATTGGATTCACCTCGAATGCACATTGGTTGAGTTATACAGAGTATATCATGTGTAAATTATTCATTATTCATTACAGTTAATGATGATTCTTCCATTTTGTCTCTCTTTCTTCTTCTTTCTCAATTTCTCTCTGCAAATGTGTGTGGTATTTTATAGTTAGATATATTATGTGTAGGTTCAAAACCTTTACATGGTATCAGATTTGACAGACTACTAAGAAAAAGATACACCAAATTATTTTTGCAGGTACCAAAGATTGAAGACGGTGGAAAAATGGTATTCCCAAAAGAATTCATTCTTACACCTTACAATTACTTTGCATGGAAGGAGAGAATAATCATGCATCTCCAAACTAGAGGATTGTACATGTTAACCTTGAATATAGAGACAAAACCAAAATCAGACATAGAAAAATCCAAGTGTCTAAATCGAATGGATGAAGCATTCAGAACAATTTGCATTCTCATCTCTCTTGATCTCCTTTTTCACATATCTTCTTGTAAAACCACCAATGAAGATTGGACCACCTTAGAAGGGCTCTTCGGAAAACATGATGAGATGAAGGGACACATGCTTGAGGTGGAATTTCTCACATTGGATCTAAAAATATTCGACAATCTCTAAGATTTATTTACAAAATACAAGGATTTACTATCGCAACTCAAAGCTTGCTGGGTTGATAAATCTAAGGAGGAGAAACAAATGGTTCTCACCATTGTCTGCAAAATTGGTCCTGAATTCATTGTGTTCATATCCACATTCCATTTAGTCAAATTCACCTGTAGAGGCACCTGGAAGATGCCTTCTCTTGAGGAATTTACCGAATCCCTGACACAAGAGCAAACCAATCTCATCAAGATGGGAAAAATAAAAGGCCCAAAGGCGCATGCACTTACTGTGCAAGATGGAAGCCATCAATATCAGAAATATAAAGATAAATAAAAAAGAAAATCTCATGCAAATTCGATGAAGGAAGGGTACTCAAAACCCTTCACCAATGCCTCTGGATCCGAAGGGGGGAAGGGAAGAAAAGGGGAGAAATGAACATACTGCCATAACGGATTCCATCCAGAATCTACATGCATGTACAAAAAATATATCTAATGAATCAAATACTTCAGTAAAACAACCTTGGAGATTGCATCCCCGAGGGTTCCAAGAAGAAGAAGCCAGAAGATCAGAATCCCAAGAAAGGCAATTCTAGCCATTCCTTGATTTCCATCAACTCCTCTCTCGATGATTGGATCGTAGATTCAGGAGCATCACATCACATGGATGCCACAAAATAAGTCTATTCTTCATTGGATGCATGCAAAGGTTCTCCTATTATGATGGGGGAAAACTCTCCATTCGAGGTCACCGGCAAAGGAAGGATTGAACTCACCAACAGAAGCTTCGAGAATGTACTACACGTTCCCAAAATTTATGTCAATCTTCTCTCTGTGTATTAGAGGAAGAATTACAACACTGGAAATAAATTCATATTCACACCTAATGCAGTGGACATATATGACATGAAAACCAATTCCAGGGTTGCTACCAGTGAGGTAAATCATCAATCTAGATTGTATACATTTTCTGAATTTATTGAACTAGATTTTGCTTTACTGCTTACCCATGTTGATGAAAGTTGTAGGATAAGGCATGAAAGGTTCAAGAATTTGAATTTCATATATATGCAAAATATTAACAAGAAAATATTGGTTGATGGTCTACCAAACATCCATTTATCCAAAGGAATCTGTGAGGGATGTGTTCTTGGAAAACATCCTAAAGAGAAATTTGAAAAAGGAAAGACTCGAAGAGCTTCCTCTCCTTTAGATATTATCCATAGTGACCTCATGGGCCCTTTTCCACATCCATCAATAAGAAAAGAGAGGTATGTTCTTATTTTTGTTGATGATTTCTCACATTTCATATGGATTTACTTTCTCGGGAAAAAATACGAGGTCTTTCAAAACCTCAAAGATTTCAAAGCCCTTGTTGAGACACAGTCTGGAAAGAAAATCAAAGTCCTCCGAATTGATAACGGGGGAGAGTATGTCAATAATGAGATCCAAAATATTTGTCAGGAGGCAGGGATTCAGTTGCAACACACAGTACTCCGCAGCAAAACAAAGTTGTTGAGGGGAAAAACAGATCTCTAAACGAGATGGCATCTTGCATGCTACATGAAAAGTCACTACCACAGAAACTATGGTTCAAATCACTTAATTGTGAAACCTACATCAAAAAAGATCTCCCCATAGATATTTCAAGGCTAAGATGCCCTACGAGGCTTGGAACGGCCTTAAACCGGAAGTGACCCACTTTTGTATTTTTGGTTCACGTGCATGGGCCCAAATTCCATCTGAAAAGAGGAAGGCACTTGATCCATAGAGAACATAGTGTATCTTTGTTAGATACCCCAACGGTGTGAAGGGATACAGACTTATTGATATTTCCTCGGACTAGATCATCATTGAGAGAAGTGTCTAATTCAAGGAAAGTGTATCACATTTACTTCAACAGCCGCATGCAAACACCTTCATTCTTCCACCTATCTGAGATTATGAGCATGCACATGCCGACTCTTCTTCAAATGAGATTTTCGATTCAGAGGATTCAAATGATCTAGATACAGAGTCAGTACAGTCATATGCAGAGTCAGAGAATCCATATGCATATGCAGAGCAAGAGCAGAGGCCCAAGTGGGCCCAAAATACTTTTCACAATGCAGAGGATCTTGTTGGTGATCCAGTCGATACTAGGAGGACTCGATCTAATTTCGAGGAGCCTCCTATTGCACTCACTTCCACTGAACCATTTCCCTCTAGGCATATTTTCTTGGTTCAGTCTTTAGATCCACAGTCTTATGGCAAGGTTGTTGGAAATCCCTTTTTGGAATCTACCATGCAGGAGGAGTACAAATCCCCCTCGAGAACCAGACTTGGGATCTGGTTCCCCTTCCTTCTGGAAGGAAAATTTTCAGGTGCATATGGGTCTACAAGCTCAAGAGAACAACTGATGGACAAATTATCACATACAAAGCCAAGCTTGTTTCCAAAGGATTTCAGCAGGCGCATGGCATTGACTATGATGAGACCTTCGGTCCAGTAGTGAAGATGGATTCCATATGTTTGGCACTTTCCATTGCGGTGACCGAGGAATGGGAAGTCCATCAGATGGACGTGAAGAATGAATTTCTTCATGGTGATCTCTCTGAGGAGATCTATATGGAGCAGCCACAGGGATTTATGCAGGATTCATCTTTGGTCTGTCGACTAAAGAAGTCTCTTTATGGACTCAAGCAGTCTCTGAGGGAATGGTATGCCAAGATGGACTCCTACCTACTGTCATAGAACTTTGTACGTTGTAAATCAAACCCGAATGTCTACATGCTCAGGACAACTGATTCACTTCTACACTTATTTTTGTATGTTGATGATTTGTTGATCACTGGTTGCTCGACTTCATTGATTGTTGCAGTCAAGAGGATTCTACATGACAGGTTTTTGATGACGAACATGGGTCCACTACACTTCTTCCTTGGACTCGATATCAGTCAAGATGCATCAGGCATCAAACTGTCTCAGGCCAAGTATGCACGAGATCTCCTTGAGATATTTCACATGCCAGACTGCAAGTTTGCTCCGACTCCTTTCCTATCAGGAGTCAAACTTGAGAATGGCGGGGAGATTCCATTGGTTGACAACACACTGTACAAACAAATAGTGGAAAGCTTGTTGTGTCTCACACACTCCAGACCAGACCTCTCCTATGCAGTTGGCATAGTTTCCAAGTTCATGCAGGAGCCACATGAGATACCTTGGAAGGATGCAAAGCGTATCCTTCGATATGTAAAGGGAACCAACACCTTTGGGATTCCTTATTCAAGATACTCTACATTAGATCTCATCGGGTTCACTAATTCTGACTGTGTTGGATATAGAATTGATTGCAAGTCCACATCTGGTTACTCACTCAATCTCGGTTCCAGGCCTATCTGTTGGTCGAGCAAGAAGCAGGTTGTTATTACTCTTTCTTCAATAGAGGTAGAGTATAGAGGGGTAGTTAACATAACCATTCAGGCTATGTGGATACAACATTATCTGACTGAGTTGGGCATTCAGTTTCATCGGTCGATCGTCATCTAGTGTGACAACCAGAGCACTCTGAAGTTCTGCAAAGATCCAGTTCAGAGGCATCAGATGAAGCACATCCAGATCCACATGAACTACATATGGGACTTAGTACACGAGGGGATCATCTACCTACAGCTCTATCCTTTAGCAGAACAAACGACATACATCTTCACACCAATACCTTCACTGAGTAGAAGTTCCATTCTCTGTGAAGTCATCTTGGAGTGAAGAGCATAGTTGCCTAGCAACTGTTAGTTCTTTTTACATACATTGTACCTTGAGGGGGGGGTTCCCATGAGGTTTTCCCTCTTTCCTCACTTTATTTCAATGTATCTTTTGTATTTGGGTATCTAGCATGGCCTCGTTGGCGGGACCCATTCTTTATTTCCACCATAGTGATGTTCAGGGGGGTGTTGGATTTACTTCACACACGCTTAGGATTCCTTTTTCCTAATTTTTTTCCTATGTTTATTAGTCTTTATCCAGTCTCCTAAATTTTAGGGAGAATATTCCTATAGGAGAATATTCTCTTCAGTTTTCACTTTAGTTTGACTTGTTGAGTGGAGTCTAGATGTTGCATTGGTTTTGTCACCATGCAACATTGGGATCATCACTAGTTAATGCATGTTAGCCTTGGTATCCTCACCAGACTAGCGCATTTCCCATGATTCTCTGATCTCCTCCTCACTTCACTATGTTTCAGTTAGTTAACTGAAGACTGGTAGAATAGTTAACTCAACTAGGTGGCAGTTCACTCTCGCAATTGCCCGAGAGACTAGACTAGGTGGCAATTCACTCCCGTAATTGTTGGTGGGTGTCCAGATCACTCTAGACCACCACTATGGCACATTGGTTTCACCTCCATTGCACATTGGTTGAGTTATACAGAGTATATCATGTGTAAATTATTCATTGTGCATTACGGTTAATGAGAATTTTTCCATTCTTTCTCTCTTTCTTCTTCTTTCTCAATTTCTCTCTACAAATGTGTGTGGTATTTTCTAGCTAGATCTATTCTGTACAAGTTCAACACATTTACAATTATGGTATTATTGTGGTATTGTTTTGGTTATATCATTGTTTATCTACCATTTCTAGTTAATTATTTTTGTTCTGCATACTATTTTATATCTGGAATATTACAATTGGTATCAGAGCACCTTCCTCGGCAGAAAATTGTGGGTTAATTTTTTTTCAAGGTAGAGACATATTCCAGTGTCTTAAAGCTACATAGATCTATTGTTAAACGCATAAACCTGTAGTCATGGTTTCATACACATAGGAAATACAAGTGGTACTTAAGCGCACATATGTTGGCCACCCTTGTAACCTTTATTGGTACCCCTTCGAGTGGTAGTGCATCAAACATCAACTGTATACGGATCGACCTAGATCTCTTGAAGCCCTCCATAGATAAACCAATCGATCGCCTGACTACTATAGTTCCACCGAGAAAAAAACTCAGGAATATACTCTCTAGTACCTGGGTAGTCGGGTAGTACGACTAAGGGCACAGTCTAGCCTCCTTAGTTGGTGCCATGAGATATTGGGCTAAGTACTATTGTTGGACCCCACATGTATATCAGAGAGCTATAGAAAAGGGAAAACCCTTGTCTGTAGAACCCTTGAAAACCCTAACCCTTGGGAGAGAAACAAAAATAGAACAGACAAGATCTATTGTCGCGCAACTGTGTCTCATGCATTCGAGTTGCGAAATTATTGAACATTTCTTCCTGTTAAGTATTTGGGCATTTTTTCACTGCAGTATTCTTCTGATCGGAGTATAACTCCACAGGATCCAGGATCCTCTCTTCTCCCTTATCACAATCATACCTATCATTTTTCACCAAATTTGTTTCTCGTGGACCCGACCCTCTTCCAAACCCTTATTTGAGCTTTACCCCATTGGATTCCCCTTGTCTCCCTGATTGTTGTGATACACTTCACCCATAACCGATTTTCTATGTGGTCCCACCCGCCCATTGTCATGTTCCATCTTCATCATGGCCCACACCCATAGCCAAGACTTGGAATCTTGCTTCAATTCCTTGCACTCTAATTTCACAGAAACCCAACAAGAAGTGAGACAACTCAGTGCCAATGTTTCCACCATCAATAAAAACATGCAATCCTCCATCGACGCCAAAATGTAGGATATCAAACAAGACCTCTCTACCCAGATTGAATCCTTCAATACCCAGTTTGTCTCCTTCACTATGATGATCTGCACCAAGCTCCACATCCGTACAGATATTCTCTCATCTAACCCACCTTTCCAACCCGAAGGTGAAACTTCCTCTCATTCCCATAATTTTCAGCCCCATCACTTTCAGCATGACCTATGCCTTCCGCGTGTGGATGTGACCAAATTTGATGGCTCGGATAACACTGGTTGGGTAACTCAAATGGAACATTATTTCTCTTTGTATGACATTACATATGAGTTTACCAAACTACGGTATGGTGTTCTCCATCTAGATCAAGAACGTTGGAAATGGTGGAAATGGAGAAAAAATGTCTGCCAAGGGTATGTGGCTTAGAAACAATTTGTGGTAGAGATTTATGAATGATTTGACACTGAAACCAACCATTTAGGCCATTTGAAAAAGTTAAAACAATCTAGCACAGTGGAAGACTTTATAGCTTCTTTTGAGCGATTGGCTTTCCGTACAGAGGGCATGTTTGATGCTTTTTTCCGAGAATGTTTTATCAGTGGCCTCAAGGATGAGATTTGTGCCCATGTCCTCATGGCTCGACCTTAGAATTGGATGGACGCTACTAAATGAGATAAGGAAGCACAACAAGCTGTCTCTTCTCAAAACTGAAAAACCCTGCTTTATTCCTCGCACTAAACCAATCACTCCCACTCCTCCTTCTACTCCACTAAAGATACAAAAATTGACCAGGAAAGAAATGGATGAACGCCAAATCAAACGCCTTTGTTATAATTGTGATGACTAATATTTTCCTGGGCACAAGTGTAAGGAACAAAATCTTTTTATGGCCATCTCAGAGGATGTTTCGGAAGATGATTTTGAGGCTCCCCTTGTAGTTGTGTCACCTGAACCCATTGACATGTCCCCTCCCTCCAACCCTCCCAAAGTCGAACCGGTCATTTCCTTGAATGTTCTCATTAGCTTCTCTTCTCCACAAACCCTCAAGCTAATTGGTTACATTAAACATTGGAAGGCCATCATTCTTTTTTATAGTGGAAGCACCCATAATTTTATCCATCGCTACATTTCCCAAGAAACTAATTTCTATATACGTGTTGTCAATAATTTTCAAATCATGATTCCCAATGACGGGTCCATGAAATGTGGAGGGCGGTGTGAAAATGTTTGTCTCCAAATTGTTCAGTACCACATGAAATCTCATTTGTTTGCTATCGACATAGGCGGTTGTGAAATTGTGTTGGGTGTAGAATGGCTAAGGACTTTGGGTCCCAGTCTCATGTATTTTAAGGAATTAACCATGAAATTTGACCAAGAGGGCCAACAATATAAGTTCTAAGGCATCATCGTCGATTCCCCAGAGATCATCACTTCCCATCGCATGGAAAAGATTCTCAAAAAAGGTCATTCTAGCATTGTTGCACAACTCCATGCCATTCAAGCCACTGAGACACCCTTTGTGTCGCAGGACCTCCAATCCATCCTCTCTAAACATCAAGTGGTTTTTCTACTCCCCAAGGATTCCCTCCTTCCCATGTTGTTCATGATCATTCCATTCTCCTTGTCCTCGACAAACTTCCTCCCAATATCCGTCCCTATCGTCATCCCTTTTCCCAAAAAAATGAAATTGAGAAAATTGCTCAAGAATTGATCAACACATGTATTATCCATCCTAGTACAAGCCCCTACTCTTCTCTTTTGGTCATGGTCCTTAATAAAGAAGGTTCTTGGCGCATGTTTTATGACTTTCGTTCCCTCAACAAACTCACCATTAAAGACAAATTTCCCATTCCTGTCATTGATGACCTCTTGGATGAATTGTGTGGTGCCCAGTTCTTTACTAAACTTGATCTTTGTTCTATCTACCACCAGATACGTATGAAAGAGGCAGGTATTCATAATACTGCATTTCAAACTCATGTGAGCCACTATGATTTTTTGTTCATTCCCTTTGGCTTGTGTAATGCTCCCTCCACTTTCCAAAGCCTCGTGAATAATGTCTTTCATCCTTTTCTCCGTCATTTTGTCTTAGTTTTCTTTGATGATATCCTCGTCTATAGTAAAACCTGGACAACCCATCTTGCTCATGTGGATCAAGTTCTCCATCTACTCTCTCAACACTAAATTTTCCTCAAAGTATCTAAATGTTCTTTTGGCACCTCATAAGTTGAGTACTTGGGTCATCTTGTTGGCAATGACGGTGTCAGGGTGGATCCTAAAAATATTGAAGCTATGAAATATTTGCCTCACCCAAAGAATCTCAAACGATTGTGTGGATTTCTAGTTTTAACCGCTTATTATCGCAAGTTTGTTAAGAATTATTGAAAGATTGTCGCACCTCTCACTGCTCTCCTTAAAAAAAATTCTTTAACTTGGACTCCCACAGCTACTTAGACCTTTCAAACCTTGAAGATGTCCATGTGCACCACTATAGTCCTAGCCCTTCCTGATTTCACAAATACATTTGTCCTGGAATGTTATGCTTCTGGGAAAGGAATTGGAGCAGTCCTTATGCAAGAGAGTCGGCCTTTGTCATTTACCAACAAATAATTGTCAAAGATAAATTTGGGGAAATCAATCCATGAAAAGGAAATGTTGGCTATTATGCATGCAGTGGATCTTTGACATCCTTATCTATTGGGGAAACGCTTCCAAATTAAGAGAGATCGTCAAAGCCTCAAGTATTTTATGGAACAACACCTTTCCTCCCTAGAGAAAAAAAATGGGTGACTAAGGTCTTTGGATATGATTATGAGATCATTTACAAGAAAGATGCACTTTCCAGAAAATATGAAGATGAAGAGTCCCTTTTTTCCCTCTCCTTCATTGTACCAGATTGGCTCCAAGTTGTTCACTAGGAATGGCTACACGATCCCAAAAAATTTCATCCGATACAACAATTGCATGACAATTCTCTAGTTTCCCCAGGTTACTCTTGGCACAATGATGATCTTCAATACAAACGTCATTTGTATTTAAGTAAATAGTCAAAACTTAAATCCATGGTACTTTTTGAACTTCATGCTACACCCACCACTGGGGACTCAGTTTTTACCAAAACCTATGACCGGGTCAAACGTTCTATTTTCTAGGATGGTATGAAACAAGACGTTCACAATTTTGTGGCACAATGTGATGTTTTTCAACTCAACAAGGGAGAAACAATCAAAGCTCCTGGCACACTACAACCACTTCTGATTCCATCTGCTATTTGGAGGGATATCTCTATGGATTTTATTGTAGTCTTACCTAAATCGAGAAATAAATCAGTCATCATGGTGGTAGTTGATCGTCGTTCCAAGTATGCTCATTTTTGTGCTTTTCAACACCCATTTACAACCTCCATTGTGGCTCAACGTTTCATGGATAAGGTCTCCAAGCTTCATAGCATTCCTCATTCTATTGTTTTTTATCGTGACCCCACTTTCACCAGTAATTTTTGGCAAGAATTTTTCAAGCTACAAGGTACCCAATTGCATCTCAGCACAACTTATCATCACTAGACTGATGGTCAAACTAAAGTTGTCAACAAGTGTTTGAAAACATATTTGAGGTGTTTTTCATTGGAACGAAAAAATCAGTGGGCTCAATGGTTACCACTAGTTGAATGGTGGTAAAACACTTCTTACCATACAACTACCCGCATGACTCCTTTTGAAGCGATATATGGACAAATTCCACCTTCAGTTCTCTCATACTTTTCAGGTGTCTCGAAGGTCCAGGAGGTTGACCAAACACTTACAGTTTGAGAGGCTATTCTCCATACCCTCAAAGAGAATTTGGCCATGGACCAGAATCACATGAAGCAACAAGCATATCAACGTCGCTCTGAATTTCAATTTGCAAAAGGAGATCAAGTGTTTCTTCAACTGCAACCTTATAAGAAAAATTCCCTCAAGGATGACCATTGTAAAAAACTGGCGCCCAAATTTTATGGTCCGTATACCATTCTCAAATGTTTGGGATAGGTGGCCTATCAGTTAGCTTTGCTCATTCATTCTTAAGCTCCATCATGTTTTTCATGTTTCCTTCTTAAACAAGGTGATTGGAACTAAGTGCCAAACTCAAACCAACCTTCCCGAGTTGGAGGAAGAAGGCTCCATTTGGTTATAGACACAAGTAGTTTTGGACTAGCGTTGGTGTCATCTGCGTCAACACACCATCAAGGAAGTGTTAGTCCAATGGAAAGACACAACTCTAATAGATGGCACTTGGGAACCAACTACCATTCTGCAACAATTTCCTCATCTCAAGCCTTAAGGACAAGGTTTTTTTTAAGGGGGGGGGACATGTTAGTGACCCAACCCCTCACGTAGGTAGAATAATATATTTCCATGTAATAAAGGTCAATATTAATAAGGCCTAGAAATAATGAAGAATAAGTCAAATGTAAGAAGACCTAATAGAAGATTCTGCTTCTAGAAGGATCTTCCTCTAGATTGTTTTTTTGGATAGACATATTTAGTATAAATATGAGTCAAGGGTATGAGAAGTTTTGTCTTGGATATTATTGTAATTGAGCTATGCTCTGCTGGAGGTTTCCCCCTCGAAGAGGCAAGTGAACATTGCTCTCAGTAATCAAAGTTCTCTTCTGATGTTATTATGGTATTATTCTGGTATTATTGTGGTATTATTCTGGTTATATCATGGTTTATCTGCCATTTCTAGTTAATTATTTATGTTCTACAGACTATTTAATATCTGGAATATTACAGCCAGTGAGTACATCAAGTAGATTGACAACACACTAGGTGCAGTAATTTGGGAAAACAAAAGGGATGAAGACAAAAGAGAAGGGGAGCTTCTCCAAATGAATGGAAAAATGTGCTTGATAAAGAGTAAGTGACTTATCGTTTGTCAAATTTCTACACAGTAACTATTCACACTGAACTTCATAATGTATATTTTTATCATGATCTCATATGTACTATATGTTGGTTTCATTTCATGAATACTTCAATGAATTTAGAAATTGATGCCATCAATAAATTCATTCTTTACAATTCGGAGGCAAAACAGTTATGGGTCACATTGTACGAACAAAAGAGGAGGAAATGGGAAAGTGACAAGAAAAAATTCAGACAATTGAATGGTAGAAGCATGCCTTATCCTGATCATTTAAAAGAAAATATGCCAATGATATGCCCCAACAGTTGGGTTGTTGACCAAGTCAAAGAGAAATATGGTGCATCCACTCGTTACCTTTGTGAAGAAGATGATGCACTAAACATAGGGATTGGTTGCAAAAACTCGATAATAATCTATTTGTGTACATAATTTTTAACTTCGTAATGCACATTTGAATTTTAAGTACATCTATGTTATTTTATATTCTAATGGTCAGGTTATTAGACACATATTGACACTGTGATTTGTTCACTTTTTTATAGGTGAATTTGTTCCCATCTATGTGGGAATATAGACATCATTTTTGCACAGAGGATGTCGATGATGAACACATGACACAAGACTTCGGAGTGGACATAGAGTTCGACCAATTAGTCATTCTAGCCACTACGATCAAAACACCATACAGGGGAAGTTAGGTTACGTCGAAAAGATACAAGAGATCATCCAAGTGGACTTCTCTTCTTTCCAATGTGTTATTTTTAGGTGCAAGTGGTGGGACACCTTTGATCGGAATAATGTACAAGAATATCGTGATAGTGGGATGATATGTATCAACTCTAAAAATATGTGGGATGAAGCTAAAGAGCCTTATGTTTTCCCAAAACACTACAACCAAGTGTTTTTTTACCCAGATGTGTTGGATAGGGATTGGTGGTTTGTATTAAGACACGAACCTAGATCAAAACATATTTTTGAGAACAACAATTTTATCATGCCAAGTGAGGAAGATAATCAGGAAAATGACAATGAAGAGTGATATATTATACATGTTTTATTCTTTAATTACTTCATTTATGTTTTCAAATCTATAGTGGATTTAATAATTTGATTATTAAAAAAATAATTATTTTAGTATTTAATATTTGATATGAAATATTATTAATTTTTTTATTGGATGATATAATTAAATGTTATAGGTAAATGATATAAATATTTTTCCATTGTAAATCTAGACGATATTTGAACTTTTAATATTTTAATTTTAACTTTTACTTTAAAAAACAATATATTATTGTATTGTAAATATCAAATATTTTATATCATAATTTTAAAATGTATTTTTGTTACCCACCATTTCATATCATTACCATATCATATTATATTGTATTAGTTTTAAATTTTGAGTTCATACATATTAATTAGGGGAATATTCAGATCTAAAATGAGCCTCTTAAGTGAGTTTTTCAAAAAAACATCATTGTCGTTATAATTAATGTTTGTGTCACTCTCTAAACCCATATAATAATATATACTTAAGATATTACATAAAAATCAAATACATAATATATTATGTAATATAATAAATATAATATATTATGTTATATACTAATTTTATATTATAAATATAATAATATAATATATAATAAATAAATAAATATAATATAATACAAATAATATAATAAATATAATACATTATATTATATATTAATTAAAACATAATAAAATAAAATATATTAAGTTATAAATTAATTTATATTACATATAATATATAATATATAATAATAATAAATATATAATTAAAAATTGAATTAAACATGTATATCATAACAATTTTTTATCCCTTATCCCCTATCTTTATCTCTTCTTTTTATTTGTGGGTAAGAAATAAATTTTATGGCTTCTAATAGCTAATTCAATTCTTAATATCGATTACAACAACAATTAACAACATGTAACATATGATATTTTTATGTTTTTGTACATGTTTCTTGATTAAGTTTGACATTCATGCATCCTTATAGTATAGTAAAAAAATGTTGAATTAGAGATTTTGAGACTTGTATTAATTATGGGAATGTAAAAAAAATATGGTCAAATTACAATTAAGAGGAAGTTAAAATATCACAAAGATTTTATAAATGCTAATTGAGCTTAACATAACTATTTTTAATTATTCATTATGAACTTATGAACAAAACAAATATTCTTGAAATGAGGACAAATTCTCACATTGTGCTTTCAAGTAAACTACTTTGTAAAATTGTGATACAAAGTAAGGTTGAAGATTCATATAGTTTACTTTTAACTTGCTCAAACTTTAAGTAATAACATAAGACATATCTTTACCCTTTTTTATAACTTCTTTTTTTTCTTAGTTAAGTTTGATATTCATGCATCCTTATAGTATAATAAAAAAATGTTGAATTAGAGACTTTGAGACTTGTATTAATTATGGGAATATAAAAAAAAAATGACCAAATTACAATTAATAAGAAGTTAAAAAATTACAATATTTTATAAATGCTAATTGAGCTTATCATAACTATTTTTAATTGTTCATTATGAACTTATGAAAAAAAACAATATTCTCGAAAGAAGGACCAATTCTCACATCGTACTTTCAAGTAAACTAGTT
>JASDQU010438130.1:53248-74906 GCA_032191745.1 Picea mariana
GTAACATAACTGTTATAATATACATATCTAGTCAACAATACAAATAATTGTTATAACTAAATATCTAGTTGTAGTCTCTCAGGCGAAGAATGTTGCGGAAGAATAGGTGATGCTCCCTGCTCATCCGGGTGAGGTGAAGGAGGAGGAGGAAGTACTGAAGTAGAAGCGCAATCACCACCCTGATCAACATCACCACCCTTATCTACAACATCAATACCTTGATCTACAACATCTCCATAATCACCTGCACCCTAATCAACATCAACACACAGAGGACGAGGAGGAGGTACTGAAAAAGAAGCAATGCCATCACCCGGAGGAGGACTAGGAGGAGGTACTAAAGCAGAAGTGCCTCCATCACCACCTTGATCATCATCATCACCACCCTCATCATCATTAGTGTTGGACAACATGTTATTCCTCATCCCTACCAGTAACCTGGCAGCTCCAACGATATGAAGCATAAGAGACATCATATCGCGTGACAAGTTCATCCAGAGATACAAGAGATCATGGTCAACCATGATGTCTCTCATATGGATAGGGCGAACTCCTGCGCCAATCGAAACTACACTTAGTCTGTCACACACCTCCATGCTATATATGAGATATGGCCTACGCCGCATGTCGGGTGGTATATGCGGCTAAGGACCCTAACCCACCGCAGCCTCAACCATCTCCTCATCTGCATCAGGTGGCGGGGGAGGAGGCATGTCCCCAACAAATGTGCCAACATCTACAAAATATAACACAAGTTAATAATTAGTCGATAATTTCATTTAAAAATTTATTAAAATATGTTAAAGAACATGCTAGAATAAAATTTATTCGAATTAAGTAAGACAATAAAATGAAAGTACAAGATTAATTTAAATATTACCTCGATCATTTGGTGGCTCATTCGCTGTGAAGAGGATGTTGAGACATATTCAACAATCCATCCCCGTGCAAGGGAACAAAACCATCACGAAAATGTGATCTGCCTCATTGGATAATAGATCAAGTGCCTCCCTGAAAATCCTAGCTGGAAAATCGGGCATGCCCATCTTGGGAATCATCTCGCCCCACATGTGCATCTGCACCTCAGTCATTGGCCTAGGAGGTCGATGGATAAAAATAGGTCTCATCTCTGGAAACCTCTCAAAAAATAAACAAAATAACTTTGAAGTGAATGGGAAGTTCTCCCTCCCATCTATCATAGCACGACATCTATCCAGTGCTATAAAAAAATTGCCTCAAGAAAATGGCAGACCACCTAATAAATCGTGGCCTCTGTATCAAAGAATCCACATAATATAAAAGTGTGAAACTAATGCATTGACCATCACCAATAAAATGTGAAATGGTTGATAGTAACAGTGAGAGGCACCTAACATCCTCTGCACGGAATGAGGCGATCTGTAACTATCCACCAATCACCTGAAAATCACCAAGAGAAGGTATATCACATGCAATATACCTCTGAGAGTAGGAAAACTAACTCTCAATTGCAACACCCACTGGGACATCAAGAAACTGGGGAAAATCCCCCCCTCTCCTAGATAGCCCATTGATAAAATAAATATCCTCCTCAGTGAGATGATACCACTAATGAGGACTGACTTTGAATCCTTGTTGATGGGCATCCCATCAACGGATTAGTTTCACAAGAAAGGTGGAATTCCCCTTTAAGGGTGTATCCTCCTAGTAGTACTTGAAGAGGCCTACATTTCTCAAGAGGAGTCGCCTAGCTGTAATACTAGGTCGAGGGTACAAATCCCTCTCCCTCTCTCTGGCCTCCCACTCTCAAACCATATTGCACTGGTCCAATATCTGTTGTTTCTCCTCCATGCGTTGATGTCTCTGCATAATTAAAATATAAATTACATCAACATCATACATAAAAATATAACTTTTTTGCAGTAAATGAGAAATTTATTTCAAAATATGCAAACATAAATTTTGTCAAAAAAAAAAAAAAAATGTTCGATGTGCCTGAAAAATAGTAATGCACCGCCCGCAGTGCACACATGTACCTTACGCACCGCATGCAAAGTGAAATTTATTTTAGCCGGTGTGTAGTAATTTGTGTACACACCACTATAACACTATCTATTTTCCACAGTGTGTCTATTATTATGTATGCATTGGTGCATTAAATATAAATGACGCACCACTCGAACAACTATCTATTTTGAAGAATGCATATAGTATTATGAATGTTCTGGTGCGTTCCATATAAACCGTTAAATGGAAACTATTTATTTCCATCGGTGCATTCATAGTAAACACACTAATGCATTGGTTATAAACAACACATCAGTGCATTTATTTGGAACACACGGGTGAAAATAAATAGTTTCCATTTACTGGTGCCTATAGTTTTGTGAACGCACCGGTGCGTACATATAAAGGACAAATCGTTCAAATGTAACTTTTCTATTTTAAGTGGTGCGTATATTTTTAGCAACACACCGGTGCATTTCCTATAACCAACACACCGTTGAAAAGAAACTATTTATTTACACCGATGTGTTCACAATAAATGCACTGGTGTGTTCATTATTACAAATGCACTGGTGCATTCATTATTAGAAATGCACTTGTGCATTTATTCGGCACGCAAATATGAAAATAAATAGCTTCCATTCAATGGTGCGTATAGTTTTATGAACGCACCGGTGCATACATACGAATGATGCATCGTTAAGTGAAAACTATGTATTTTGGATGGTTCTTATGTTACTTCGGACACACCGGTGCATTCTGTAATATGTCACACCATCGAAAACAGACTATACATGATCGGTGCACCCTGTGAAATTTATAGGGCACACTGTGTGTGGTGCAAGCCGAATGGCTTGAACGCACCGCGTAGAAAAAAAAAATGAAAAACAATGCAAATTTAACTCAATTTCAAAATTTAATTCGCTAAAAAGACAATGTACAAAGAAATAAAGAATTTACTCAGACATTTTCTCGTCGAGGAGGCATCATTGGGATGTAGTGAAAAAAATTAAATCCCACCGTATGCCACGAATCGAGCAACGAATGGAATAAATGCAAGCAACGGAAGCACCGATGATAGTGCACTTCAATTGGGAAAAGGAGGCATTGGTGCTTGAGAGATTCTCTGCACTGGAAATGGTAAAAATATTTTTTTACCGCCGATTTGTTTTTTTATTTAACCCTATTACGGTGTGCTCGTGTTAAGTGCATTAGTGCACACAACTGCAGATAGTGCATCGTTACTTTTTAAAAATATTGTGACAGTGCACCATATGGAGCACACCAGAGCACCCTCATGACAAATGTGCATCGGTCTGTGTTTTGTGCCCTAGTGTGCCCGTCACGTGTGCACCAAGCCTGCAATATTTTTCAGCGCTGATTATTTAAACCTTGTTCTGGTGCATGCACGTGAATCACACCGGTGCTAACTGATGCAAATAGCGCACCATTTTTTTTTTAAACATGTGACGATGCATCATATGGAATGCATCGGTGCTCCCCTAGGACAAAGTCGCACCATTATGCATTTAAAAAAAAAAAACAGACAGTGGAGTTGTTTATTGTTCCCCGGTGTTGCAAGGGGAAAACGACGCACAGATATGCATTTTGGAAGAAAAACGCAAGACGACGAACCTATTTTTTGCCCACCAGTGTGCCCTAATGCTTTTGATCTGCTTTTATATGATGCACATCGTTGTTTTATTTTATTTTTTAATAAATCTACAACAGTGCACCATTTTTTATTAACACTTATGCATTTATATGTGGTGGCACACCGATGCGGTATAGTCTTATAAACGCACCATTAAAAAAAAGTCCGCTAAAACATCTGCTTACGCACCTTTTCTATAAACGGATTTTTGGGCTATTTTTATAGGGGCTTCCGCAAAAACTTCGCTATAGGGTATTTTCCTTGTAGTGTTTTTCCTTGCATTTCCTTTAACAATTTTGGCCCAATGATAGCTTTGTCTACTGGGTTATCCCGACTCACTAGTGTGTTACACTTCCTACCATACAATCCTTCAAATGAGATCATTTTTAATGAGGCTCGTTACACATTATTTTAAGCAAAATATACTAAGTGGATGTAGTCTTCCCACTTTGATGGCTAGTCCATCACATACATTCTAAGCATGTCTTAAATTATTATGTTGGTCCTTTTTGTTTGTCCATCTGCCTTTGGGTGATATGTTGTGATAACATTTAAATTTGTCCCAAATCCTTTAAACAAAACTTTCCAAAAATTAGAGGTAAACTTTGAATATTTGTTTGAAACTATTGTCTTAGGCACTCCATATAGTCTGTCAACTTCTTTCATGTAGATCTCTACAATATTTGTTTGCTTGTGTGTGGCCTTCACGGGAATAAAATGTGCAACTTTTGTTAATTTATCCACCACCACCATGATCGAATCATGTTGCTTCATTGTTCTGGGAAACTTTGTAATAAAATCAATTGTAACCACTTCCCACTTCCACTCAGGAATGGGAAATGATTGTAATAGCCTCGTTGGATGTTTATGCTATATTTTTACCTTTTAGCATTCTAGGCACCTGGGTATGTAATTAGCCACTTCTTTATTCATTCATGACCAAAAGTATTGGCTTCTTATAGCTGCAATTGTTTTCTGATATCTTGGGTGCCCAACATATGGCACATTGTGCATTTCCCTCAACATTGTATTTTCCATCTCTCCTGAATTTGGCACATATATTTTTCCTTTGTATATGAGGATTCTGTCCTCTTTCAACTCATAATAATTAAATTTATGTTGTAAATTTCCTTGCTGTAATGTTTTTTTTTTTTTTTTAAATATTGTTGACCTAAATTTGTAGCCTCTAAAATTCTTTCTTTTAAATATGTGTTGAACATGTTGATGGATGAAATATGTATTTCGTGATCTTTTCTACTAGTGCATCAGCCACTTGATTTTCCTTTCAATTTATATTATTAATTTCAAAGTCATATTTAATAAAAAATTCGATCCATCTAGTTTGTCTGGCATTAGTGTTGGTTGTCCAAATAACTGTTTCAGACCACGATGGTATGTCCTTAGACCAAATAATATCCCCATGAGGTAATGTTTGCACACTTTTAATGCATGTACAATGGTTGCTAATTATAAGTCATGTGTAGCATAATTCCTCTCATGCTCCTTTAATTTCCGAGACTCATAGCATACCACATGCTCTTTTTGAGTGAGGACTCCATTGAACCCTTCCTTGCATGCATTAGTGTACACTAAAAAATCTTCATCTGGATCTGTAATATTTAAGATTGGTGCACTTGTTAAAATATATTTCAATTGTTGAAAATTTTCTTCACATTTGGGAGTCCATCCAAATTTCACTACTTTCTTTTGTAAAGAACTAATTGGGCTTGCAATCTTTGAAAACCCATTTATGAATCTTCAGTAATAACCCACAATACCCATGAAATATATGACTTATGTGACATTTCTTGGCATTTTCCATCATCTAATGGCCTTTATTTTCTTAGGATCGATTGATATTCCCTCTGCTGAAATAATAAGCCTCAAGTAGTGAATCTTATTATGATAAAATATGAACTTACTTAGCTTGTCATACAACCTATGCTCCTCCAAAACTTGCAACACCATTCTTAAATGTTGATCATGCTCTTCTTCAGTCTTGGAGTAGATGATTATATCATCTAGGAACACAATTACAAACTTGTCCAGGTATTCCCTGAACACTCCATTCATTAGGCACATGAAAATAGTTGGGGAATTTGATAGCCCAAATGACACTACTATGAATTCATAATGCCCATATATTGTTATGATTTTTGTCTTGTTGATATCCTCTTCCTTTATCCTCACTTGATGATAACCTAATCTCAATTCAATCTTAGAAAATATTATTGCACCTTTCAGCTGATTAAAAAGATAATCAATTATTGGAAAATGATATTTGTTCTTTATTGTGAACTTATTCAGTTGTCTAGAATCAATACACATCCTTAAGGTTCCAACTTTATTCTTCACCAAAAGAACTGAGGCTCCCCAAGGTGACACACTTGGGCGTATATACCCTTTCTTTAACAACTCTTCAAGCTACATCTACAATTGTTTTACTTATGGTATGCCCATTCAGTAAGGTGTCTTGGAAACTGGGGCAACTCCTAGTACCAAATCAATAGAGAAATCAATGTCTCTCTTTGGTGACAATATTGGAATTTCCCCAAAACCATATTCAAAATATTTCAAGACCAGATGGTCTTCAATAATTTCCATTTTATCTCTAGTTGCCTCTTCCATATGGGATGCAAAAATTTGGCATCCCTTCCTAAAACTATTTTTCAGCTGCATGGCTGAAATTTATCTAACAACCACAGCTCTCGAAATGCCTTGAATATTTCCATGCTTCCCTCCCTCATCAAGTCAATTTATTTTCTTGTTGTAACAATCTAGGACAACATGGTGTTTCTCCAACCAATCCATGCCAATTAGACAATCATATGAACCCAATGGTATGATGTTCACATCTACCTTTTTGTTAAGTCCATTCATGTCTATTGGATAGTCTTTAACCAACTCATTGATATTTATCTTAGCCCATGTGGATAACTAAACTAACCAAGATTTATTATGCTTACTCCTTTACAATTGAAATCTTTCAACAATGTTATAGTTTATGTAACTATGACTAGCTCCAAAATCAATTAAAATAGCTATGGGACAGTTATCAATCTTACCTTCAATTTCAATCATAGGGGATTGATACTGTGCTTTATTGTTGTCCAAGGATATATAAATCCTTGGCATGGTTCCTCCCATGTAATCAATTGTTTCAACCTCCTGAATGTTGTGGAAAGTCCTCTTTCTTTCACCTTTGTGAGGTTAGTCCCTATACAAGAGGTTTTCCTCACATCCCCAACATTGTACAGGTTGTTGCCTTGGCCTTTTCCCAAATGAATCTGCTATCTTATGCTCATTTTGGGTTGACTCTCCTTGTTGATTTGATTGTGATTTTTTCTTGAAAAAGGGTGTCTTAAAACCTTTCTTCCTTTTCTCCTTCTTACCCTTCATCTTGTCATTCCAATATTTTTGGAAGGCTAGCCTCCCTCTGCTCTACTCATAAATATGTTTTTCTCTCCTTATGGTCTCCTCCAAAGTTTTGGGGTTATCATATTGTATCTTCTCATTGTAGAAATAGGGTAACCCACTCAAAAAACTTTGGATTTTGACCTTTGCATCCTTTATGAAGTCCACATATTTTAGCAATTCAAAGAATTTATTCTCATATTCATCCATTATCATGATTCCTAGCTTGAGTTTAAAGAACTCTTTCATATTCCTTTCATATTAATGCTCAAAAAAGTATTTATCTTGGAAATATCCTTTGAATTGCCTCCATGAGACCCTCTTCTCATCAAGGTGTTTGGGTTGCTTGAGTTTATCCCACCACATGGTTGCCTTTCCTTACAAGTGGTAGGTTGAAATTATTGCTTCTAACCTGGAGAGATAATTTTAGGGACCTAACCTACCTAACCCCTCAAGTGGGTAGAATAATATATTTCCATGTAATAAAGGTCAATATTAATAAGGCCTAATAATAAGGAGGAATAAGTCAAATGTAAGAAGACCTAATAGAAGCTTCCGCTTCTAGAAGAATCTTCCTCTAGATTTTTCTTTTGGATAGATAAATTTAGTATAATTAGGAATAGAGGGTATGAGAAGTTTGGTCTTGGATATCATTGTAATAGAGCTCTACTCTTCTGGAGGTTTCCCCCTCAAAGAGGAAAGTGAACATTTCTCTCAGTATTCAAAGTGCTCTTTCTGGTATTATTATGGTATTATTCAGGTATTATTGTGGTATTGTTCTGGTTATATATTGTTTCTCTACCATTTCTAGATAATTATTTGTGTTCTGCATATTATTTTATAATTGGAATACTACAAATGGTATCAGAGCACCTTCCTTGGCAGAAAATTGTGGGTTATTTTTTTTTCAGGGTAGAGACGTATTCCGACATCTTAAAGCTACAGAGATTTTTCATTACATGCATAAACCCGCAGTCAGATATTCATACATGCAGGAAATACAAGTGATACCTAAGAGCACATTTGTTGGACTCCCTTATAACCCATGTTGGTACCCCTTCGAGTGGTATCACATCAGAAAACACCTATATATGGATCGGCCTAGATCTCTTGAAGCCCCCCATAGATAAATCGATTGGACACCTAACTTCTACAGTGCCACCGAGAACAACACTCGGGAAGATACTCTCTAGTACCTCGGTATTCAGGTAGTACGGATAAGGGCACGGTCTAGCCTACTTAGTTAGTTCCCTGAGATATTGGGTCGAGTACTACTGTTGGATCTTGCACGTATATCATAGAGTTATAGCACAGGACAAACCCTTGTCTGTAGAACCCTTGAATACCCTAACCCTTGGGATGGAAACAAAAACAGAATAGACAAGATCTATTGCTACGCAACTGTGTCTTCTGCATTCGGGTTGCAAAATTACTACACATTTCTTCTTGTTAAGCATTTGGGCATTTCATCACTGCAATATTCTTCAGGACAGAGTATAACTCCGCAGGAGTAAAAAAATAAAAGTAAAAAAAAGAGTATAGTGGTCCCGCGGGCACACTTATTTGGGACCTATTCCATTGTATTCCCCTTTTCTCACTGATCACATCCATACCCTTCATTTTTAATCTTTTTTGTTTCAGTGGACCTGACCCCTTCCCAGTTTCCCTATTTTGCTACCTATTCCATTATATTTCCTTTATCGCAATGATCATTGTGGTACCTATCACTTATAAGTCCTTTTTTGTGGTCCCACCCACCCATTTTTCCTTATTCGCACTTTCCCTTTCCAAATGGCCACCACTCGCAACCAAGAACTCCAAGATTCCATCAATCAAGCCCATGCCTCCATCGAAAAGATGACATCTAAGATTAGCTCTACCAATTCCCGCATTGAAAAAGTAGAGCACAAATTTGACACCATGGAAGCCAAATTCACAACCCAATTTACCGCCCTCGAGTCTGCTATCAATCAATTGTTGAACCTCCCTAAGGGTCCTTCCTCATTTGACCAAACCAATGATTTTTATTCCTCTCAGTCTCTGCATTTTCAATCCAACTCCTTTCATCGTGAACCTTGTCTTCCCTACGTAGAGGTCAATAAATTTGATGGCTCCGATCCTACGGGTTGGGTCACTCAAATGGAGCATTATTTTTCTTTGCATGGTATTTCTGATGAGTTGGCCAATTTTTTCTATGCTATCCTCTATCTAGATCCTGAATGTTGGAAATGGTGGAAATGGCGTAAAAATTCATGTCAGAGGTATATTTCTTGGACCCAGTTTGTTGCAAATCTCTATGCCTGCTTTGATATTGATACCCACTATCTTGGTCATTTGACCAAGTTGAAACAGGAAGGAACAGTGGAACACTATATCACTGCTTTTGAGCATTTGTCCTTTCAAATATAGGGAATGTCAGATGCGTTCTTTCGTGAATGCTTTATCAGTGGCCTCAAGGATGAAATCTAATCCAAGGTTCTCATGGCCCTCCCTTAGACTTGGTTGGAAGATACTACAAGCATTAAAGAGGCCCAACAAGTTGTTTTTTCCTAGAATAAAAAACTCTCTTTTGTTCCTCTCCCTCGACCCACTAATACTAACCCCCTATCACTCCACTAAAGGTTCAGAAACTAACTAGGGCTGAAATGGTTGAACGCCAACTAAAGAGTCTTTTCTATAATTGTGATGAAAAATATTTTCCGGGGCACAATTGCAAGGAACAAAAACTTTTTATGGCCATTTCCAAATATGTTCTTGAAGATGATGTGACAGTTCCCATTGTTGACGAGCCCTCCCTTTCCGATGCTACCTAGGAGCCTGTTGACCCACCTAAAGTTGACTGACTTATTTCCTTGCATGCCCTCACTGGCTTCTCTACCCCACAAACCCTCAAGCTCATTGGCTATATTAAGCATAGGAAGGTCATCATCCTTGTTGACAATGGTAGCACCCACAATTGTATTCACCATCGCATTGCCCAGGAAACCGATTACTATATTCATTTTGTCAATAATTTTCAAATTATGATAACCAATGGTGGGTCGATGAAATTTAGTGGGCATTGTGAAAATGTTCATCTTCAAATTGGACATTACCACCTAAAATATCATATGTTTGCCATTGGCATGGGAGGTTGTGACATTGTGCTAGGTGTTGAATGATTACACACTTTGGGTCCCATTCTTATGGATTTTAAGGAATTAACCATGCAATTCCAACAGGAGGGACAAAGGTATCAATTCCAAGGTCTCACAGATGGTTCTCCTTGGATCATTAGTTCTCATCACGTGGAAATTATCCTCAAGAAAGGCCACTCTGGTATCATTACTCAACTCCATTCTATTCAATCCATTGAGACACCCTCTATGCATCCTGAACTACAAGCTATCCTTTCCACACATCAAGATCTTTTTTCCACCCCTCGGGGACTTCCTCCTTCTCGTGGTGTTCATGATCATTCCATTCCCCTTTTTCCTGGAAATATTCCTCCCAATGTTTTCCCTTATCATCATCCCTTTTCCCAAAAGAATGAAATTGAGAAAATAGTGCAAGAATTACTCCAAGCGGGTGTTATCCACCCCAGTATTATCCCTTATTCATCCCATGTGGTCATGGTACTTAAGAAATAAGGTACTTGGTGCATGTGTCCTGACTTTTGTGCCCTCAATAAACTCACCATCAAGGACAAGTTTCCCATTCCTATCATTGATGATCTCTTGGATAAGCTGAGTGGTGCTCGATACTTCACTAAACTTGATCTTCATTCTGGCTACCACCAGATACGTATGCAAGACACTGACATTCCCAAGATTTTCTTTCACACTCATGAGGGTCACTATGAGTTTTTGGTCATGCCCTTTATCCTATGTAAAGCCCCCTCCACCTTCTAAAGCCTCATGAATCATGTCTTTCATCCTTTTCTTCGTCATTTTGTCTTAGTTTTATTTGATGATATTCTCATCTATAGAAAAACGTGGCAATCCCATCTTGCCCATGTGGATCAAATTCTCCATCTACTCTCTCAGCACCAACTTTTCCTCAAACGCTCTAAATGTACCTTTGTTGCCTCAGAAGTAGAGTACTTGGGTCATATTATTGGAAAGGTTGGTGTTTGGGTGGATCCTAAAAAGATTGAAGCAATGCAGGATTGGAATTTCCCCAAGACTATCAAAAGCTTGCATAGTTTTTTGGGTTTAACAAGATATTATCTCAAGTTTGTTTGGAATTATGGGAAGATTGTGGACCCTCTCACTGCTCTCCTTAAAAATAATTATTTCACTTAAGCTCTCATAGCGGATTAGGCTTTTCAAGCTTTGAAGGAGGCTATGTGTACTACTCCAGTCTTGTCCCTTCCTAATTTCACAAAGACATTTTTCCTAGAATGTGATGCCTCGGGAAGAGGAATTGGAGCAATCTTTATACAAGAAGATAGAACTTTGGACTTTACCAGCAAACAATTGTGAGAAATCCATTTGGGCCAATCAATCTATGAAAATGAAATGTTGGCTATTCTACATGCAGTATATCTCTGGCGCCTTATCTCTTGGGGAAACTCTTCCAAATTAAGACAGATCATCAAAGCCTCAAGTATTTTCTCGAGAACAACCTTCCTCCCCAGAGCAACAAAAATGGGTAACTAAGCTCTTTGGTTATGATTATGAGATCATTTACAACAAAGGAAAATAAAATGTGGTTGTTGACGCTCTTTCTCAGAAATATGAAGATGAAGGGTCCATTTTCTCCCTCTCCTTCATTGTACCAGATTGGCTCCAAGTTGTGTGCCAAGAATGGCTACATGATCCTAAAATATCACATATGATACAACAATTGCAAGCCAAATCTCCAGTTTCCCCAGGGTATTCTTGCTACAATGATCATATTTTCTACAAAGGTCATTTGTATTTAAGTAAGTAGTCACAACTTAAATCCACGGTGCTTTTTGAGCTTCATCCTACTCCAGCAGTTTGGCATTCAGGGTTTACAAAAACCTATGACCGAGTCAAATGTTCTTTTTTCTGGAATGGTATGAAAAAGGGCGTTCACACTTTTGTAGCAGAATGTGATGCTTGTCAACACAACAAAGGTGAAACCATCAAACCTCCTGGTACACTCCAACCACTTCTGATTCCACCTGTTATTTGGAGGGACATCTCTATGGATTATATTATGGGATTACCTAAATCAGGCAATAATTCAGTCATCACGGTGGTCGCGGATCGTCTTTCCAAGTATGCTCATTTCTATGCTCTTCAACACCCATTTAATGCATCTATTGTGGCTCAACATTTTATGGATCATATCTTCAAGATTCATGGCATGCCTCATTCTATTATTTCTGATCAAGATCCTACTTTCACCAACAATTTTTGGCAAGAATTGTTCAGACTATAGGACACCGAATTGCATCTCATCACCGCCTATCATCCCCAGACTGATGGTCAAATTGAAGTCATCAACAAGTGTTTGGAGACTTATTTGAGTTGTTTTGCCTCTGAAAATAAAAATCAATGGGCTCAATGGTTACCATTAGATGAATGGTGGTACAACACTTCTTACCATACAACTACTCGCATGACTTCTTTTGAAGCAGTCTATGGCCAAAATCCACCTTCTGTTCTCTCCTACATGTTAGGTGTATCGAAGGTCTAGGAGGTTGACCAAACACTTACAGTTCGTGAGGATATTTCCAATACCCTGAAAGATAATTTGGTCATGGCTCAGAATCGCATGAAGCAACACGTCGATCAAGGTCGCTCAGAACATCAATTTCCTAAAGGAGACCAGTTCTTTCTATGACTGCAACCTTATAAGAAAACTTCACTCAAGGCCGAAAATTGTTAGAAACTGGCACCCAAATTTTATGGTCCTTATACAGTTCTCAAGCACGTTGGATAGGTGGCCTATTAGTTATCTTTTCCCAATCATTCTAAGATCCATCCTATTTTTCATGTCTCCTACTTAAAGAAGGTGATTGGACCAAAGTGCCAAACTCAAACCAACCTTCCCAATTTGGATGAAGAAGGATCCATCTGGTTGCAACCACAAGCATTTTTGGACCAGCGAGAGTGTCGTCTTCATCAACATTCCATCAAGGAAGTGTTAGTCCAGGGGAAAGATACAATCTAGCAGATGCCACCTGGGAGCCCGCTAACATTTTGCAACAATTTCGTCATCTCAAGCCTTGAGGACAAGGATGATTTTAATGGGGAGGGCATGTTAGGGACTTAACCTACCTAACCCCTCGAGTGGGTAGAGTAATATATTTCCATGTAATAAAGGTCAATATTAATAAGGCCTATAAATAAAGAGGAATAATTCAAATGTAAGAAGACCTAATAGAAGCTTTCGCTTCTAGAAGGATCTTACTCTAGATTGTTATTTTGGGTAGATAGATTTAGTATAAATAGGAATAGAGGGTATGAGAAGTTTGGTCTTAGATATTATTGTAATAGAGCTTTGCTCTACTAGAGGTTTCCCCCTTGAAGATGCAAGTGAACATTTCTCTCAGTAATCAAAGTGCTCTTTCTAGTGTTATTCTGGTATTATTCTAGTATTATTATGGTATTGTTCTAGTTATATCATTGTTTCTCTACCATTTCTAGATAACTATTTTTATTCTTCATACTATTTTATAATTGAAATACTATAGATAATCATGCAACTGGAAATATTTCTTCATTTCCAACATCTAGGACTCGACAGCTTCTGCCTTCCTATGCTCACCATTGAAATTTTGTGGCTTGATTTTCATGAGTTCACCTTGCAATATGTCTCCCTCAAGCGTTCTCCTTTGTCTCATGATAGGAGACACACTTGGTCTGCTCCCTAGACCTAAAATAGCATGAGATATCCTAGTGTGTTTCCTTTGGGAATGATGATGCCTTCTCATGCTCCTTGACTTCTCTTCATTCCCATGCTCATCCCTTTTTCTATGGGATCTGGATGTTGTCACTTGTCTAGCACTAGTTTCTTGCTTTGTGCCAAAGTCTTTATTGGCTTGCCTCTACAACATGTTCAAGATATATAGTATATCTTTCTTATATTTCATAATATTTTCATTATCTTACCTATAACTCTACACTTCTCTATGTAGGATTCTCATAGTTATAGGCTTCTTCCTATCTCTTCTTCCATTTGTAGAAGTAAATCTGTCAGTAACCAAAGAAAATTTTGTATGAGAATTTGATAACAATGATGAAAATTAATTCATAACAACTCTCATATTGTTAATCTGATGCTTTAGTTAACAACTACAACACTATGGAAATGAAAACTTTGTCCTTTTTCACCCATTTTTATAGACTTAGAACTTTTAGCCAAACTAGTTATCTCCCTGTTAGAAAAATAGGTGTGCTCGTTTCACCATAGACAATATAGGAATATTGTCACCCAACCATATGCACAAAGTCCACCCCCAAGCACCTTAACCTTGACAGATAGAATAATTTCGAAAGAAATCTAATATCCCACCAAGGTAATGCACCTTTCTCCAAGGCTAGTGCACCAAGCAAGAATAAACAAAGACCAAGAAGAAAGTCCAAACCATAACTAAGATACCAAGTCACCACTGTTGCAGCTGTAGCTGTCCCCCAGTCATGCACACTTCTTGTCCTTATGCAGTTGTGATAGAGTAAGTGACAAATGAGTTCTAGCACCCTCTATTTATAATTCTCCATCTTACTTGACTAGGACGACTTCTCTTCCTGGAGGTCAATAACTCAATATTAAATATTCTCTTGAGATGAATTTTCTTTTAGGGTTATTATCCAACATTTTAGGGTTTCTCTTGCTTCCCAAAATATTCTAGTCTCGTCAAAGGTTACATGTGGAGGTTAATACCTCCCACAACTACCATAATATCAGCACTCCCTCCTAGCTAGAGAGGTGTTAAAGGAAATGTTCATGAGCACAAACAGACCATTCAACCAGTAGCATCATCATAGCCACACAGGCTATCTCATGATCAAATCATGAGCACCATCATCACTATCAAACTAGATAGTCTCCATGGCAATCAGAACAATGCCATCCAATAGAACACAATTGTGTCTATTCATAGTAGTATATAACTACTATCCAGTGGTACACAACCACTCTCAGTAGCACACTGCTACTAACCAGTGGCATACCGTCACTACCAGTGGATCACATCCACCAAAGTAGCATACAACTATTGTCCAGAGAGATACAGTCTCTACAACAATCATATCATCTAACATCAACCTACATAAACAATATCATGATACAAATTGAGTCATTTGGGCCATTCTTCCACTCACATATGTGAGATTTGGAAGAGAAACTTCCCTCGAAAAGTTAAACATCAACCATGGGATATCTGGACTATTCTTCTCAAGCATAGAAGAATAATTGTCCCTAATTTCTGAACCTAGACAATTCACCTAATTGGGCCATTCCTCCGACACTAATCACAGTGCAACCTGGAGAGAAGGATTCTACCCTATGGAATGGTTTTCCGAACCATTTCCTAAGGAAATGACTGTCCTGCTCACAACTGTGAACTTTGAAAGAATGACTACCCGACGAGGCAGACCATTCTACTTTACCACTACTCAGAGTGACTACCAAGAAGAATGATTGTCCTAGACAATTACCCACACTAGCCATAAAGGGAATCGTTGTCTATGGTACATCAAAAATCTATCAGACCATTTTCATTACGAAAATGAATGTCCGATCTGGACCATTTTCTGAACTGGAAAATGATTGTCCATAAATCAATAACATATCAGTTCTCCCTCTCAACCTGGGAGTAATCACTTCCTTTTCCAATAAGGAAGTCATCTCCATGATCCCCAACTTGTCCCTTAAGTAAGAAAACTTTTCATCTTGGACAGAGGCTTTACCAAAATATCCATTATCTTCTCAACTGTGGAGATATATTGGAGAACCACTTCTCCCCTCTGGAATTTATCACGAAGAAAATAATGCTTGATCTCAATGTTCTTCGACCTATCATGGAACATTGGGTTCTATAAAATCTACACACATTTATGATCATCACAATATATCACGGTCGAATCCAACACCTTATCAGATAGTCTAGAAACCAACTTACTGAACCACATTTCTTCCGTACAAGTATCACAAGATGTAATATACTCTGCTTCTGCAGTGTTGAGTGCAACAGACTTATGTTTCCTGCTAGCCCATGATATCACATAAAATATCAAACTGAAACATATCCAAGAAGCACTTCTTCTACTATATGCACTCCCTGCCCAATCTGAATCGATAAATCCATGCAACTTTACTTAAACGTTCCACGAAGACATTTCAAAGAATGCTTTGCAATTATTCAATTCTCATGGTTGGGTTCCATATGGAACTGGCTCAACATGTTCACAACAAACAAAATGTCTGGCCTCGTATTCATCAAATACATCAAGGAGCCAATCAGCTGCTGGTACAGGGATGAGTCTACTAGATCAGAGTCTTGTCAACTTCTTCATCTATGTCATCATGGAAGTTTTCCATGGATTTGCAATCCATCATCTTGGACTACTAAGTAACCATTTTGATACACTTTCTCTGTCATAGGAATTTTTCACCACGCTTTTGTTGTATATGAGATATTTTTCATCAAGTTTCTTGAATCCATACAAGGTATTTTTCCATTTGCATACATGGGTCTCTTTCGGGTATACCTCAAAAACTTGAGATTTCTCTACATAAGCTTCTTCCTCAATTTCTCTATTGGGAAGAACAATATTTTACATCCAACTGATGTAAAATTCAATCCATGGATAATGCAAGAGATATAATAGCTCAGATAGAGGCATATCTAGTTTACTGGAACAAGTTGTCGTCATAGTCTTCTCCCTTCTTCTGGAAGAACCTCTAGTTCTGAATCTCGCAATGCTTCCATTCATAAGTCTTTTTCATAATTTCTTACATACATTTTTATTCATCACAACTTCTATTCCTTCTGCTTGACCTCTTCTAGTGGGTTCAAACCATGCTGGTAGTCTTATGATTCTCGGTAT
The DNA here is from genome assembly GCA_032191745.1 of Picea mariana. Taxonomy (NCBI): domain Eukaryota; kingdom Viridiplantae; phylum Streptophyta; class Pinopsida; order Pinales; family Pinaceae; genus Picea; species Picea mariana. The sequence continues at coordinate 70,310 of JASDQU010438130.1, forward strand.
AATAACTATTTGTTTTGGCTTTTCTTTCTTTCTTAGAATCTTCATGTTCTTCCTCATGTTCCTCTTTAACTTTGGGGTCCATGGAGTCTTCTATAGATCCCATTCCCTTTGTTCCTGAAGATTCCAACTTCTTCCTTTCATCATAGGAACATAGATGTATATGGAAAACCAAGGATACTTAAGGATTATTTTTGAAGAAGACATCCTCTAGATTCAAACTGAACATGTGTTACTTATCATGGCTACTACTTTCAATGGGGAACATGGAAAAATACTTTATAATCTTCACAGATTATTCGATGGATTATATCATTTAGGATTAGCTCCCTCCTAATATTGGATTCATGCATGAATTCATGCTCTTCTTTTGGAATTATGAAATCAGCTCCATCCATCTAAGAGATTCCATGCTTCCGTCTGCATCCTTACTGCTTTCTGCAAAGTGTCACAAGTCTTATTCTAGTTTGATCTTGATTACTAAATTATTTCTGGTCTGACTCCTTTTGGGTCTCTTCAAGTTTGATTCTGATTATGGCCCATCTGGAAGTTGTTACTTATATAATGGCTTCCACAGGAATTGTCCAAAGATTGTCAACATACTCCATCCTTTTTTAGCTACATTACTTGACTAGTAATCACCGTAATAGTAATCCTTATCTTGTTATTATTCCATATGTGTTGTTTCACTGACCATCCTATCCTCTAAGAAATGGATACACATGATATGTACATGAACTATGTAAATATGGTATGTGCAAGAACTATGTTACAAAAAATATTGTTACCTTTACTAGAAGAATAAGTCTACTTCATCCTGCTTGACTTTCTTTGAGGATTCCTTTTCTTTGGCAATTGTTGCTTCATGTGTTTCCTTCCTTTTCTTTAACTCAGGTCAGTGGTTCTTGTAGTGACCATATTTTAGACAGTTGAAGCATTGTATTTTTGACATATCCTTTTCTTTATTTGGTTTCTTCCTTGAAACAAACTTCTTCGTATTCCTGAATTTCTTGAACTTTGTTGTGTATGCTTGATCATCATCATTCTTTTTCATGTCACAGAGCTCATTCTTCAGACTCATCACTTGCTCAATATTTATGGTTAAGGAGAGGTTAGTTAGGGCATCGTACATATTCTTATATGAGTCAAGATGAAAGATGTAGGGTATCAAGTGGTTTTTATATAGTCCACTATGATACTCATAATGTTGATGTCATTGTCCTTGAACTTATCCATAACTGCAACATTATGAGGTTCCTTCTCTTTTCCTAATTCAAATTGTGGTTCTGTAATCTTTCCTTTCATGATATACAACACTTCATCCTTGGAAAGTATGAGGTCAATCCTTGTCTTCCATACTCTGAAGTTAGAATCCCCTTCTAACTTTTTTTCTGACTTCATAGAATTCATGACTACTTTGACTTGGTCAACCTTTGACTTTGACCAAAAACTCAAACTTGATGCCTTGGCTTACTGAGGGTACTAGGAGGTGCACTAGGCTAGGGTGCATTAGGATATCCAAGAATTAGGTCAATCTTTTCACTTAAGGTGACTCAATAAGAGGGTTAGGGTTTCGTTGCTGCAACAAAACTTTGACTACAACTGTAACTGAGAAAATCCTCTCATTCTATCTTCCAATGGTTAGACTTGTTGGTTGTGGATCCTGATTATATTCCTATTTCATAGGTCTTTGTTTCCAACCATATTTATACCCCATAAATACTGTACACCCCGAAACATTGTACACCCCTCCACGTGGGGGGGTTCCAGGGGAGCTTTCCCCCCCTACGGGGTCTGGGGGACTCATCCCCCCAGGATAGGGTGTCCAGGGGAAAGAGGGCCCTGAAAGGGGTTTGAGGGAGAAGCCCTTGAAGGAAAAATTTTCTTGTAAATGTATATTATAATTTCATAGTAAATTTGGACTGTTCATTACAAGGTTGAATATTGTATTCTGAGAGATGAGATTGTGAGAGAAAGAAGAGGAACTTACAACGAGTGTGTTGTAGGTTGCATCCCTTCATTTGCTAGATAATAAAAAGGAAGGACCTGGAAATTTCTCTAGTGGATGTAGCCCACACTGGGTGAACCACATATATATGTGTCTCTATTGTATTGTGTATCTTCTGTGTTTTATTTCCGCATTTTTTTTTATTTTATTTCTCTGCAGTTCTGTTTTTCTAACAACTGGTGTTACACATTATTTTCTTCACCCTTATGACCGTTAATGATGTAAACCTATATGTTGCCTTCAGAGGGGTCAGTGGCCTGAATTCTTGAAGAAAGAAGGGAGAAGAACTTTCCCTAAGAAAAGAAGTTGTATTTTCCTTTGTAAAAACCCTATTAAGGAGGATTTTCGTAGGCTGCTCTATATGCAGGGTGCGGAAATGCTTGATTTCTACACCTTTCTCTATAGCTGGGTTACAGAGTTTCTGCAGGTTTCTCTATATCTAGGGTGCGGCGACCTTCGTACGTGGGAAAAACGAGCATTTTCTCGATGCTTCTAGAAGGAGAAGCTTCTATGGTGAGGTGGCCTCAGAACGGTTTCTTACTCACTTTCATGATTTAGTGGGATCATCCTAACCTCCTCACCTTATCCTCTTCAGCTTATAAAAGGAGAGGAGCTCTCATGGAGAAAGTTAGTTGGATTGATTTTGGGTTTTGTAGCTTGGATTCTTTGGAGCTTGTATATTGTCTTTGAGCTTTTCTTTGTCAAGATAGATTGTGAGTAGCTATCAGATATATGGTCTCAAAATCCTTGGAGAAAGAAAGGAATTGTTGGAAGGAACCTGACAACATCAAGGCATTTGGTTGTATCTTTCTTCCACATTATTTAATACGGATATACTTTTCTTTCCTATATGAATGTTATTTGTTCATATTGTATGATTCCTTGATCACGTACATAGTTTCATATCAAAGACTTTGTTATTATTGTCTTCGTTGACTTGTGTTTATTTTCATATATTTCTCCATAAACCTCGTGACAGAGTTTGGATTGCATTGGTGAAGTTGGATATTCAATATTTAAAAGGTATGTTCTAGATCCATTTCTCATTTGATAATTGAAATCTAAAGAAAGAGTAGTGCACTGTCTTGTTTTGTTCTAGTTTCATAGTGAAGCTAGGGAGATTGATTTGTGTCTGCACTTAACAATTAGCCCGATAACAAAATTGGCGACTCCAATGGGGAACAAATTATGTCCTAGTTTTTCTTGCTTTCTTTCTTTGATTGATTGGGTTATGTTTTCTGAGTCACTGGGAGATCAAGCTTGACTCTCTAGCTGTTAAACCACACTGGAAAAGCCTTCTTACTTTTTATTTTTTCATTTTTACTTTTATTTCCGCACCCGGCTTCGAGGGACAGTGCAACGATATAAGATTTTTGCACCCTACATTTTTGACACAATGCGGCGTTTCCGCACCATATTGGTCCTCTGGCCTATGGAAATCAAGGATTTCCACACTGTGTTAATCTACAGTCTGCGGAAATTGTGAAAATTTTGATTTTTGATGTTTTTTTCCTTACCCAGACCTTCGATTTGGTTTTGGGGTGAATTTTTGGGTTTGATTATGATCTGTTTACAATCTGTTTGACAGCTTTGAAACTGATTTTAGCCATCTTTGCTTTGTTTTCTTTTGAAATATTCAGTCTCTTGCTTTGAGTGTTTTTCAGTTACAAAGCCTTGTTTTTTCTTTAGAATTGTTTAGTGAAAGAATACTTCTTTTCTGGATAAATCGTGTTAAAAGAGAAACTTATTTTGGGTCGATTTTGTTTTGAAGAAGTTCTCTATTGCTTTTAGCATCTCTTTGAAATAAAAAAATTGTAGTTTCTTGCTTTATATTAGATTGGGGGCATCCTTGCATTTGAAGTAGCAAAATTGCATGATTCTTGGCATTTTTTGGTCTTAAATTCTGAAAAATTTTCCCCCTCATTGTCGGGGGGGCCATGAATCGTGTATTGGTGTACAATCTATTTTGCTCATTTCTTGAGAATATTGATATTGATGAGTTTAATTAAATTTTGGGACATTTTGCATCTGGGAATTAAAATGTTTTCTCCTTCTCGTAACATATCTTTCATCGAAATGAAAAGATTGCATCTTCATATCTTTGCATAACTTTCGAGTCGGTCAAAACACCATATTGTCCACACCATTTTCCTCTTGAGTAACAACAACCTTAAAAAATAAAGTGCTTATAAAAATTGATTAGACATTTTTATATTTTCTGGTAGCAAACCTACATTAGACTAGTTGTAGGGATTTGGAATAGGTGTGAAAGATAACTTTCCAAAGCTGCAAACAAACATAGAATCTTGAGTTAGGGATCGTGTAAGTTTTAAACCTGTGAAGTAAAGAAATGCATATAGATTCTTAAGCAAAACATAAATTAATCTATTGCTCATTGTCAGGCTACTAAATTGAATCTTTTAAGTGACCTGATACACTAAATTGTCAAACCAGGGTTGGTAAACTTCGAGCTGATACACAGTATGTGCAGGCAAGCGTCTAGTCTTTATTTGAATGCTATCCTAAGAATAAAACACACACCTATTCTGAGAACTTGAATTCTAATAACTAACTCGAAACTGAGCATTTCCT
>JASDQU010438131.1:0-21930 GCA_032191745.1 Picea mariana
TCAAGGGTTCTATAGACAAGGGTTTGCCCTGTGCTATAGCTCTCTAATATGCGTGCAGGGTCCAACAGTAGTACTTGGCCCAATATCTCAGGGCACTAACTAAGGAGGATAGACCGTACCCTTAACCATACCCGACTACCCAGGTACTAGAGAGTATCTTCCCAAGTGTTGTTCTCGGTGACACTATAGCAGTCAAGCGGCTGATCGGTTTATCTAAAGAGGGCTTCAGGTAATCTAGGTCAATCTGTACACAGGTGTTGTCTGATGCACTACCACTCGAAGAGGTACCAACAGGGGTTACAAGGGTGGCCAACAGATGTGCGCTTAAGAACCACTTGTATCTCCTGCGTGTATGAATCCCTCAACCACGGGTTTATGCACGTAACGACGGATCTTTGTGGCTTAAAGACGTCGGAATACGTCTCTACCCTAGAAAAAAAAAATTAACCCACACTTTCTGCCGAGGAAAGTGCTCTGATACCACTTGTAATATACCAGATATAAAAAGTATGCAGAACATAAATAAAATGCTAGTAATGGAAGAATAACAGCAATATAACCAGAACAATCACCACAATAGCACTGAAATGATATAAGAACAATAACAGAAATAACACTCTTATTCTGAAATCAATGTTCACAGGCCTCTTCGAGGGGGCAACCTCCAATTGAGTAGTGCTCTATTACAATATTATCCAAGCTAGGGTTCTCATAGCCTAGACTCTTATTTATACTAAATATGTCTATTAAAAGAAGCATTTAGAGGAAGATCCTTCTAGAAGCGAAAGCTTCTATTAGGTCTTCTTACATCCGCCTTATTATATTTTATTGAAAGGCCTTATTAATATTGACCTTTATTACATCCGAATATATTCTTCTACATATGTGCGGGTTAGGACCCTAACATATATTCACCCTTAAATTTTATATGAATGGGAAAACTTTACACATTTTATATCAAATGGTTTGGATTGACTGTGAATATTTTTTTAAATTAAAATTTACATATTTTATGTATTTTTAGTCAACCAATTCAACTATGCACATTAATCTAGTTCTTGAATAGTCATACCATGAACAAATCTAGGTTGAGGAACTAGGTTAAGGTTAGTGGTGATATAATTCTTACTTGACCACTCTCCAATCCCAGAAGTGCTTCATGGGTGGCTTGATTATAGAGGGATTTGTTGAGTATCAAGAAGGAAGAGAGACAATATTAGTTTATATCAAAGATATGGAAGAGTGTGATGTATCCATGAGAAACTATATCAACCATATTAAATTTGTATGATGGTTTTCGAGTATGAAAAATACACATATGGAATTAGCTAACAACCCGATATAATATTTTTTTTTCACATATGATATTTTTGTGTTAGTGCTTAGGTTGGATTGGTGGATTTGCATGAATCTCCCAATTCACTACGTCGAACCATGTGTTGTTTGGCTTAGGAGGCCAATAAACCCTTTTCCATGACTCACAAAGAGGCATCTTAGTAGTTATTCATAGGTTTATCACCTAGATGGCTTTCTCATGGGATTGCAAAGGTACCTGAGACAAATCATAATAGCCCCATAAATCTCATTACTGTTGAGGAAAAGATATGAAATGATCTTACTCAAGAATTTTCATATCTTACTTGGTTGAATCAAGATAGACGGGAATATCACCCTATGTTTATAGCCATCAAAAATGTTACCCTAATTCACAAGTATTGTTTACAACTACTTAGGCGAGTTTTTTATGAATAAAAGTTTGCTGAAAAATTCATTATTTATGTAATTTTCTGAAAATATCAGATACTGAAATAAATATAGATACAGAAGTAAAGACACCATGTCCATAATTGAAACAGATGAGACATAAAGAAATCCTTTATTTCATTTCAATTCATCAAAGAATCATTCTCTTTACAAAATTTCCTGAGGAAGTTTTGGACCAAAGTCAAACTTAGACGTCCCCAATGAAACATACAAAAGGACTTCTGACAGAAAATCAAAAAACTGAACTTTAAAAGCTAGATCAGCTTGCCACAAATTGTTTCCCACTTGACTCTGCACAATAGCCTTTGTCAGTCATGAAATCTAATTCACAAACAGACAAAGTCTACACAGACTATCAAAGATAGATCAACACCTCTGAAAAACAAGTGTTTGAATGATGTAATTCAGCCCTGAATCTTGTTGTCTACAATAGGACCATGTTATCACAAAAAAGAATTAGGCTTCTAATGAATTAAGGAATGAATGAAAACTAAATTATCTCAACAAAAACTCTAAGAGCAAACCTTAGTATGCTTCTCCTTCTATTATCCATTTGTTCCTCCCTTTCCTTTTGCCTTTAAGCAAATTAGAATTGGTTGAAGTAGTTGAACTACTTCATTAGTTAAGTTAAATAAAACTCAACCAACTTTTTAGTTAGGGGCAAAAGTAATAAATCATAATAAGGGTTTTTAAATAAATAATAACTAGTAGGTGGGACCCCTTGTGACTCCCTTTAGCTTTTAACAATCAAAACACAACTAGTTAATTAAACAAAACATCCCTCGTTGTGACTCCCATCATCAAATTCATATTTGACAATTTATCTCAATGATATTTGAAATTATTTCCAAACTATATTACTCATATATCCAAAAATAGCATGTTGTCCAAAAAATTCAGAAGTCAACTATTCTCAACAATTAAAAAATCAAAAAACCTAATATCCATATTTTCCACTCTGAGATGCAATCTTTCCTTTGTTGTTGTTGTCACCTTTTCATCTCACTGAATTTGTCTTAGGCTATGCTGAGCCTTTAGTCCTAATCTCACTAATCACATGAGAGCAATCATCCCTCAAATGCATGTGGGAGGACACGGATTTATCAGAGCCATTGGAGGGTGAGGAAGGGGAAGCATCGGCTTTTCCTTTGTCAGGGGCATGGTGGGCCTCGGTTTTCAACCTTTTACTTGCATGGGAATACTGAACTGGTGAGTGGACAGGGGCAGCTTAGACAATTTGATTCATAGGTGGGGGAGCAGGTAAAGACAAATTGGGCTAGCCACGATGTTGGAAGACTGTCGGGTAGACAATCTCTTTCCATCTGTCATTTTCGGGAACTTCAAGTTGCAATGAGACATGAGGGGGCACAGGGATACTAGGGACCTATGGGGCTTGGAAGGGAGGCCTTTCAGGCCTAGGTTGGACCACTCATTGCCCAATCCAATTAAAAAACCGAGCTTGAAATAGTTGGCCTAACTCTTGCAAGTCTGCATCAAAGTGTATGGAGAATCTTGGCCTTCTAGGGCCCCTGTTCCAATTACCTCTTCCTCGGTTACCTCTACCATGGCTACCTCTGTAGAAAAATCTCATTCCTGTATGCATAATCGATTAACAAATAGTTTCTTTAACAACCATACATGACAACTATTTTTAAAATATGAAATAAAATTTAGCTCAGCAACATATCAAACTCATGCAATCCAATCCATACAAATTGTTTAATAGTTGTCAATGAGCAGGGGGTGAACAAAGGTTCTGGGATATGTGAGGGGCTGTATTGAGTGAAAAATGTTAAAATGAGGGGGGAAAGATCATGGTTACTGCTCACAGAAAACAAACAATCAACTGTAACGTAAACCAATATATCACTGTAATTCATCCCTACGATCTTAAATTGTTACAATACAGAGTTTCCTTCAACTATTATTAAATTTTAGGAACAGGGAGTGGGTAATGAATATGGGAAGGCGAGGGGATTGTAATTAGCAAAAAGTGGAATAATGGTTGGGGAAAAGAGCGGATATTATTCATAAAATCAATTAAGTAATTCATAAAACAATTATGTATTTAACACAAACAATCCAACACTAACCAAATAATTATTGTGATCAATTAAACAATTATTGTGTATTAATACTTGTTCATTGTCCACATTTAAATATTTAACACTCTTAATTAACATTGTGTCATCATACTCAAAATAATATGCCTTCCAAACAACCTATATAAGAATTTTGTTTCCTCTCACTTCTTCCATTTAATATTTAAAACAATTCCAATGAACACGCAGTCATTTGTTTCAAATCTATTCAGTATCAACACCATCAACCACTGTCCATAAATTAATTCTTCAAATCAAACACAGACACAAGCACTTTAAAACGTGTTGGATTACATTCCTTAAACCAATTTTAACCATTAAATTGCAATGAAACCACACTATTATAAAACCCGTGCCCATCTTTGATGGTGCAGTCAAACGATATGATGCACAATATCCATAAAATATAAACAGCGGACAGCCAAGCCACAACTATCAACACTTTGAATCACAATAATCCTGATTGGCCAATTTAAACACACAGTAACAGCCCATCATTTCAATTTATAACACATTGTAGGAAACATACAAACCAACCATAACGCAAAGAAGCATATTCCTAATTAAACCATAAAACAATGTTGAATTATCAATCCAACACAAAGAGGCAGTGATTGCATGTCCAATTCCATTTCTCAAATCAACCAATTTAAACCATGTTGAGCTATCGAATCAACTGTCACAATAAAAGAATACAGTGATTATACATCAATCATAAAAACAATTGTCAATGTTATTAACCGAGACGAGCCAATAATCAACCATTGTTGATGCTACTCCACCAACTCATAACAGTCTACAATATGCCCGACGGGATATAACTGGCTCAATTTATCAAAATTGGGCTCTGAATAATCAAGGGTTCGCTCGGTGGAACCAACACAAGGAGACTAGAGTCGACCATACCAATAGTAGGTGAGAACCCTTTGAGACAACATGGTGGACACACAGGCCACATAACCATTAGCTTGCAAGACAGGGTGACATTTCACACTAGGTAGGAGAGATTAAAAACAGAGGAGAGGAGGTTCCTTACTGGCTAGTAAATAACACTGAGAACACGCAGGGCACAACCCTCGTGGTTTTCCCCAAAAAAAACCGAATAATGTCGATATAAAAGCAGAGCCATGAAATAGAAACCAACCCTAAGTAAACCTCTTAGCATAATAGCCACCGTAACCAACTGTGCAGAGACCAATAACATAAAACGAGCCCACGACCAGGTGGAAAATGATATGTAGTGACCCAAAGGAGGTTCAAAAATTACACAGCAAACCCCATAACAACAAATATGACTGGGTATGGTTACAAGAATTGTGTGGAGATGGCCAGCAAGTCTAGACTGGATGAAACCCTCCAACAAAATCCATAAAGAAAACAGATAGCCTCCATGGCTTCCACCACACAGAATAATCAATGGAATCATGACTTCAACCATCCAATTTTTCCATTTGCAATGAATAACACACAAACAACCATTTCAGAGAAATATCACGAGTTTACATAGTTGCCAGCCTCAAGAAAAGCACATACCAATACATCACCAAGACAACATCTATTTCATAAACAGAGTGAGTTCATGGATGGCGAAAAAAACATACCTGTAACCAAAAATCCTTAAAAATGTGAGCTTGGTCGAGCAGTTCCTTCCTCGCCTGAATATTGGAGCTTAACCACAGCGAAAACAATTGAACAATTGCCAAGATAGGGTGATGTATAGTGGGAGAGGTATGGAGTGATGTGTAGTAAATTCACGTCGCTTCCATCCTCTACTCATTCAATTACTTAGTACACGCCAGCCAGCCATCAATTAATCCATTCAATTAATCCATGCATTGAAACTAACATCCATTACTTGCCAAGTGCGCCACCCGTTCCATACTAGCCATTAATCCAAAACTATATTATAACGTATATCAAGTGCGCCTTCATATAACTCAATAACATCGTATAGCCACTAACATTTTGTAGTTAGGACTAACATCAACCTTTTAAAATTTCAAATGCATATAGTGTAGTATAATATAGCATAGTTTAGTTTCTTCTCCTTAGATTTTCCATAGGTCTCTTTTCCATTTCTCTCATTTCTTGTCATAACTAGCATGTGTCTTGTGCAGGTACAACATGTGACGATTCATGGCTTCAATAGAAATGCCATAACCGTGAATATAAGCCATTCATACATAAAATTCAGAGCTTAGAGCAACGAAACCCACACACAGCATGCATTATCAATCTTCCATTATGTCACAAATAAAACCAAGATTTCATCATCAATCATGTAGAACCCTATAAGCAGTGTCAAACAACAACATAATTATCAAAATAAGAACCTGATTTGATCCTCCAATCTAAAAGGGGTCCCACCTACTAGTATTATATATATCATTAGCTTATAAATAATAGGCTTTAGCAATACTTTGCGAGTGAAATCCTCGGTGCGATGGCTTTAGCAATACTTTGCGGGTGAAATCCTCGTTGCGATCTTTATTGTCAACAAATTGGTGAATCCACGTGAAAATTTGTTTTCAACAGATTTAGAACTCAGAACACATGGTTTCATAGACCAAGAACAGCAGATCAAGAAGATATAACCAGGATGATTATGCAACAGGGGGAAGTGACTGGATTTAATGGAAAAATGACCAGGAATTCGGGAATAACTCATGAAAAATGTTAAGTATGAGGGGGTTTATCCCTGTATGCATAATCATTCAACTGAAACCTGCTCTTTACTTCAAGGAGAAAATTTTATGGACTTTCTCTTTTAAATTCTCAAATGGATGAAGAATTGGAAAGAAGAAGCGAGAGATAACCAATTTCTTTATAAGACAGTAGTGAAAGTAGATAACAAATTCAAGTGCTTTCAAGGGGAACATCATAACAGTTGTGTAAGCTTGATTGTTGTTGACTAACAATATCTTGCAGGAGTGTCAATGTGGCAGAACTGATTCAACATCTTATTCTTGACCCAAAATCAACTAAAAGATGAAAAAGCAATAAAAATCATGACAGAATTAAAACTGCAAAATTTAAAACAGCAGAAATAAAATGACATAAATGTAAAAGCAGCAGGAAATTGTTAAAAATGGGAAGTAGAAATCAAACTATTGTAAAGCAGAAATGAAAAATAGTGGAAAAAATGAAAGTAGAGCTAGACTACTAATATACAGAAAATCCAAACAGCGTTAAAACTTTTCAAGTTGGTTCCACGTAATGTTTCAGGTGAGAACCGTTAGTGTTGTAGGAGAATAATCGCTCCTATAAATATTTTAGGATGTAAGAGTTAGTACCAAGGACAAAAGCGATTTTGAAAGGACCCAGCCATAACACTTGGAACTCCGAGGTAATTAACAGCCCTTTAACGTACACAATTAGATCATCAAGATAGATATGAATAACCTCATTGATCAATTTGTCAAGAGTTATTTGTATAGGCATTTTAGAAGTGGTACTTGCATCAGGTAAACCAGAAAGCATACATTCATAAGTCACGGTACCCAAATCAGTAATAAAGGTGGTTTTATATGCATCTTCCCTTTTTACCTTGATTTGATTGTAACCAAAAAAACTCTCAAGTAAGGGCATCATCTGTGACCTTACAACTTGTTGCAAAATCATTTCCATATTAGGGGGAGGGAAAGGATCTTTCATAATAGCCTGATTGGATGTGCGAAAATTAATGCAGAAGCTAATATGATCAGTGAATTTCAGAATAGGAACCAATTTGGAAACCCATTCAGGGTATTTGACCGAAAAGGTGATTCCAGCCTTCAAGAAATTTTCCAACTTCCTTCGAATAGTTTCTTCCAATGCAGGGTTGACGAGTCTTTGTTTTTTCCTACATGGTTTTATGCCTTCCTTGATGGGGATGGCATGTGGTATAACACCAGGATCAAAACCACGAAGATCCTCGTAAGATCAAGCAAAAACATCTTGAAATTCACCAAGTAGCTCGACAAACTTCATTTTCTCTTCATCAGAACATTGGGCACCTATTTTAACATTCTTTGGAGACTCGGGTGTCCCAATGTTCAAGGAGATGTTTTCACCCACCTTCCTTTTCAACTCCTCTTCTTTTTGTTTCTCTTTATTTCCTACATCACTCGATGAAAATGAACTCTCTAGAGGAGTCAAGCCTTTAGGAATCTTGTTATCTTCTATGGATATGATTTCCTTGGGCTTATAGGGTTCATTTTGAATGAAATAACTGATGCTCTCATCGTTAGGGAAGACCTACCAAGATTCTATGTTGTCAGGGATATGTGGGCGATATAGAGATTAAAAAGTATAATCAGGTCTATGTGGCAGAAGTTGTCGATTAGAAGAGGCTGCAAAAATAGCTAACCGATCAGCCATTGAGTTCAATTCCCTCTTAACATGAGCGATGTTGAAAGATAATAGGTTCAAGATAAGTGCCCAAACAGTTTGGGTATATCGTTTCATCAGCTTGTTGCTAGGAGAGTATATCTTACATACAAGGTTCACAACAAGCTCAGAATCTCCAAAAACTTAAAGGTGACCATAGCCAAGATTATAGACGTTTTCAATGCCTAATAATAAAGCTTTGAATTCAGTGACATTATTTGTGCAATCAAACTCCAACCTGTAAGAAAAGTTATGAATTTTCCCAACAGGAGAGTATAAGATTATGCCAGCTCCGTTACCTTCACTAGAGCATGAACCATCAAAGTGCATGTGCCACATATCATCATCTAAATCAATATGTTCCAATGGGATATTATCTTCCTCGGCAAAGTTGGAAACACCCCTAGGTCCTTTTTGATATAGTTCACATTAGGTTGTGGAACACTTTCTATGTAAGGTGAAATCCTTCCCTCTCTAAGGACTATAATGTTTTTTCCATTTCGAGGAACGAATAAGTGTGTCATGTCAAGTGAGAGGTATCCACCCATCAAAGCTTCTCAATCTCTTCCTAAGATGATTGATTAATTTCTTACTGGCATATCAATTACCTGAATGCTAAGGGTTGTCCTTATTTCAGGTGTGCGCACAAAACTAAGGTCGCATCTTTAATCTCGCCTATGGTTGTTTATTGTAGACTATTATAAGAGAGCATGCTCCTAGAATTTTCATTTGTACAAGACAAGCCTAGCTCTTCCATAATAATCTTCAACATCACACTTGGGCCTGAACCGCCATTAATGAGGCAACAATGGGCGATATTATCCATAATCTTTACAGAAATATAAAAAGGGGGATTTTTTACAGGGTACATAAATTTATGTACACCTACTTTATTTATAAACGAATCCTCTTCATTCACCTCTTCAAAGAGGTTGGCTACAATGGAAGCTTTTCCTTCCATGAATTTTTTTAGATGCCTCTGTTGTTCAGGGATGAGAACCATGTCTAGGAGAGTGGCATCTACTTTGATGTTGGACGACTGATTCAGAATATTTTATTTGGAAGAGGGGAGAGGGGAAGTTGTTCCTTGACTATCTGGAACCTTAGGAACTTGAATCGTAGCAGCTGGTGATGATGAGCTTGGGCTAGAAGAATTGCGGGGAGGATCATATTTGTCTTTAGGAGTGTAGGATTTATTCCTAGTATTTATGATCATGAAATCTTCTTGATCTACAAAATCTAGGACAGTGATGGTAGTTTCTGGTCTTTTACTAAAGATCCTATCTCTGGCACTTTTCGTTACCTCACATGTGGCTTCCTCGTGCTGTTCCTCGCAAAGTTACAACAAATTCGAGGCAAGATAGCTTTAGGATGAAAATTATTCTCAATTGGATTTCTAAAGGGTTTTGCAGAAGAGGATGAAGCTCCATGGATTAGAGGGGAGACATTTCCCTTTCGCTCATAGGCTATCATACGATTATTCATATCTTGTACTAGTTGTAAGAGGGCGGACATGTATGTCTGTCTAACCGATTCTCCCTGGGGAACACCTGTTCTTTCGAGTTGTTCTTCATACTCTAAACAAGTATGCAGAGCGGAACCGAGGTTGTAAATGGTTTTTTCCTCAATCCTATGACCATAGGGGGAAGGTAATGCATTGTAGTAATGCATGAAAGCGGTTTGGTTCTGAGGTCAAAGCATTTAGGGATTTGATTGTATAACTTAGTGAAACGCAAGTTGAAGGACTTGATGGTCTCACCATCCTTATAGGCGATGTTATTGTACTCTTGTAGCTTCTCAGTTGGGCTTTTAGATTGCCCATAGGTGGATCTGAACCAATAAACTAATTCCTCCCAAGTAGACAGAATCTTAGGAGGAAGATCAAAGAAATCGGTCGCAGCGTTTCCTTCCAAGGAATTGACAAATAAGCACATGAAAGTATCATTTTCATTGGCTCCTATGTTGTGACAAGCATTAGAAAATGTCACCAGGTGTTTGTTTGTAGTGACGGTGTTATTTCCCAAAAACCATAGATGATTTTAGGGGCTAAATTTCTCAAATGGGCTAATTTTCCATGTTTTTTCCCAAAAAATGATTTGCCAATTTCCATCTTTTCTAAAAATGATTCGCCCAAATTCCATAGAATAAAATTGTTTTACCTTACAAATCGCCAAAAGTTTATAGAAACTATATAAAATCCTTAGAAATTTGAAAATTTTTACAAAACTCTAGCCAAACATTTTACATTTTTCATATTAAGGACTAGTAATATTAGCCCATGTTTCTACATTTTAATATAAATTTCCATCCTTAAAATCATCCATGTCGAAAACCTAGGTAGATGCTCTTTGAATTTAGGAAGTGGACGAGTAGCATGTGCTAGGTTAAGTGTAGAGGACACATGCCACGGTGTGGTTGTGGCGTCTTCTTCAAACTGAAAAAAGCCCATACATTTTAATGACTTTGGTGGGATTTGTGGTAGATTGGACAGGGATATGGTGGCTGTATAAGCTACCAATCACTGACGAAGTTGAAGACTGAGAGGAGGAAGCACTTCCAGTGCCACCAAATCCACCACTAGATTTCATCTTGTGAATGATAGGTGAGGGAGAGAAAGACGAACTGGATGAATCAGACAAGCTTCTCCTTAGAGCACTTTGTTGGGTTGATAACGCAACATTCCTTCTTCCTATTTCAGCAATAGGATTAATTTCAAGTGATAAGCCTCTTATTCTTCTAGAAACACGAGAGTCTAAGGACATGAAAGTAAGGCCAAAGCTGAAGGAACAAGAAGGTTATTGTTGATTTCTAGGTTGTCTACATCTAGCTTCCAAACGTTCTTGGGCACTAATATCTCGTTGAATTGTTGCCCATGAATGATTAAGCTCAGCATGAGTATTAGTAGTGTCTAAAATGGTGTTAAAAAAATTCAAAGCAATGTTGGTCTGATCTTGAAGATCGGGCTCAATATTGGGCTTCCTTGCAACAGGCACAGTCATTAAGAAATAAAACAATCAAAGAATCGATATCAGAAAAAATAGATGTATTCGATGCTAATCAAGCACAAAAATTAACTAGAGAGATATTGAAGATCTCCCCAGTATGGTCGCCAAACAAACGTTGAGGAAAAGATATGGAATGGTCTTACTCAAGCATTTTCAGATCTTACTTGGCTAAAGCAAGATAGACGGGAATATCACCCTATGTTTATAGCCATCAAAAATGTTATCATAATTCACAAGTATTGTTTACAACTGCTTAGGCTGGTTTTTTATGAATAAAAGCTTGCTGAAAAAATTCATTATTTATGTAATTTTCTGAAAATATCAGATGTTGAAATAAATATAGAGACAGAAGTAAAGACACCAAGTCAATAATCGAAACAGATGAGACATAAAGCAATCCTGTATTTCATTCCAATTCATCAAAGAATCATTCTCTTTACAAAATTTCATGAGGAAGTTTTGGACCAAAGTCAAACTTAGACGTCCCCGACGAAACATACAAAGGACTTCTAACAGAAAATCAAAAAACTAAACTTTAAAAGTTGGGTCATATTGCCACAGATTGTTGCCCACTCGACTCTGCACAATAGCCTTTGTCATTCATGAAATCTAATTCACAAACAGACAAGTCTACACAGACTATCAAAGATAAATCAACACCTCTGAAAAACAAGTGTCTAAATGATGTAACTCATCCCTGAATCTTGATGTCTACAATAGGACTCTGCTATCACAAAAAAGAATTAGGCTTCTAATGAATTAAGGAATGAATGAAAACTAAATTATCTCAACAAAAACTTAAAGAGCAAACCTTAGGATGTTTCTCCTTCTATTCTCCACTTGTTCCTCCCTTTCCTTTTTCCCTTAAGAAAATTAGAATTGGTTGAAGTAGTTGAACTACTTCATTAGTTAAGTTACCTAAAATTCAACCAACTTTTTAGTTAGGGGGAAAAGTAATAAATCATAATAAGGGTTTTTAAATAAATAATAACTAGTAGGTGGGACCCCTTGTGACTCCCTTTAGCTTTTAACAATCATAACACAACTAGTTGATTAAACAAAACATCCCTCCTTGTGACTCCCATCATCACATTCATATTTGACAATTTATCTCAATGATATTTGAAATTATTTCCAAGCTATATTACTCATATATCCAAAAATAGCATGTTATCCAAAAAAATCAGAAGTCAATTGTTCTCAACAATTAATAAATAAATAAAACTTTAAATCCATATTTTCCACTCTGAGATGCAATATTTCCTTTGTTGCTGCTGTCAACTTTTGGTCTCTTTGAATTTGCCTTAGGTTGTGCTGAGCCTTTAGGCCTAATCTCACTAATCACATGAGAGCAATCATCCCTCAAATGCATGCGGGAGGACACGGATTTATCAGAGCCATTGGAGGGTGAGGAAGGGGAAGTAGCGGCTTTTCCTTTGTCAGGGGCATGGTGGGCCTTAGTTTTCCTACTCGCATGGGAAGACTGAACTGGTGAGTGGATAGGGGCAGCTTGGACAATTTGATTGATAGGTGGGGGAGCAGGTAAAGACAAATTGGGCCAGCCACGATGTTGGGAGACTGTCGGGTGGACAATCTCTTGCCATCTGTCATTTTCAGGAACTTCAAGTTGCAATGAGACATGAGGGGGCACGGGGATACTAGGGACTTGTGGGGCTTGGAAGGGAGGCCTTTCAGGCCTAGGTTGGACCACTCCTTGCCCAATCCAATTAAAAAACCCATCTTGAAATAGTTGGCCTAACTCTTGCGAGTCTGCATCAAAGTGTATGGAGAATATTGGCCTTATAGGGCCCCTGTTCCAATTACCTCTTCCTCGGTTACCTCTGCCATGGCTACCTTTTCTGAAAAAGATCATTCTTGTATGCATAATTGATTAGCAAATAGTTTCTTTAACAACCATACATGACAACTATTTTAAAAATATAAAATAAAATTTGGCTCAGCAACATATCAGACTCATGCAATCCAATCCATACAAATTGTTTAATAGTTGTCAATGAGCAGGGGGTGAACAAAGGTTCTAGGATATGCGAGGGGTTGTATTAAGTGAAAAATGTTAAAATGAGGGGGGAAATATCATGGTTACTTCTCACAGACAACAAACAATCAACTATAGCGTAAACCAATATATCACTGTAATTCATCCATGCGATCTTAAATTGTTACAATACAGAGTTTCCTTCAACTGTAATTAAATTTTAGGAACAAGGAGTGGATAATGAATATGGGAAGGCGAGGGGATTGTAATTAGCGAAAAGTGGAATAATGGTAGGGGAAAAGAGCGGATATTGTTCATAAAATCAATTAAGTAATTCATAAAACAATTCTATATTTAACGCAAACAATCCAACACTAACCAAATAATTATTGTGATCAATTAAACAATTGTTGTGTATTAATACTTGTTCACTGTCCACATTTAAATCTTTAACACTTTTAATTAACACAGTTTCATCATACTCAAAATAATATGCCTTCCAAACAACCTGTATAAGAATTTTGTTTCCTCTCACTTCTTCCATTTAATATTTAAAACAATTCCAATGAAGACACGGTCATTTGTTTCAAATCTGTTCAGTATCAACACCATCAACCATTGTCCATAAATTAATTCTTCAAATCAAACACAGACACAAGCTCTTTAAAACGTGCTTGATTCCATTCCTTCAACCAATTTTAACCATTAAATTGCAATGAAACCACACTATTATAAAACTCGTGCCCATCTTTCATGGTGCAGTCAAACAATATGATGCACGATATTCATAAAACATACACAGTGGACAGCCAAGCCACAACTATCAACACTTTGAATAGTAGTAATCTTGATTGGGCAATTTAAACACACAGTAACAGTGCCATCATTTCAATTTATAACATGTTGTAGGAAACATACAGACCAACCATAACGCAAAGAAGCATATTCCCAATCAAACCATAAAACAATGTTGAGTTATCAATCTAACACGAGGTAGTGACTGCATGCCCAATTCCATTTCTCAAATCAACCAATTTAAACCATGTTGAGCTATCGAATCAACTGTCACAATAAAAGAATACAGCGATTATACATCAATCATAAAAACCATTGTCGGTGTTATTAACAGAGACAAGCCAATAATCAACCATTGTCGACACTACTCCACCAACTCATCACAGTCAACAATATGCCCGACAAGATATAACTGGCTCAATTTATCAAAATCAGGCTTTGAATAATCAAGGGTTCGCTCAGTGGAACCAACACAGGGAGACTAGAGTCGACCATACCAATAGTAGGTGAGAACCCTTCGAGACAACATGGTGAACACACAGGCCACATAACCATTAGCTTGCAAGACAGGGTGACAATTCACACCAGGTAGGAGAGATTAAGAACAGAGGAGTGGAGGTTCCTTACTAGCCAGTAAATAACACCGAGAACACGCAGGGCATAACCCTCATGGTTTTCCCAAAAAAAAATGAATAATGTTGATATAAAAGCAAAGCCATGAAATAGAAACCAACCCTAAGCAAACCTCTCGACATAATAGCCACCATAACCAACTGTGCAGAGACCAATAACATAAAACGAGCCCACAACCAGGTGGAAAACGATATGTAGTGACCCAAAGGAGGTTCAAAAATTACAGCAAACCCCATAACAACAAATACGACTGGGTATGGTTACAAGAACTGTGTGGAGACGGCCAGCAAGTCTGGACCGGATAAAAAAACCCATAAAGACAACAGAGAGCCTCCATGGCTTCCACCACACAGAATAATCAATGGAATCGTGACTTTAACCATCCAATTTTTCCATTTGCAATGAATAACACACAAACAACCATTCCAGAGAAACATCACGAGTTTACATAGTTGCCAGCCTCAAGAAAAGCACAGACCAATACATCACCGAGCCAACATCTATTTCATAAATAGAGCGAGTTCATGGATGGCGAAAAAAACATACCTGTAACCAAAAAGCCTTAAAAATGTGAGCTTGGTCGAGCAATTCCTTCCTTGTCTGAATATGGGACCTTAACCACAGCGAAAACAATTGAACAGTAGCCCAGCTAGGGTGACGGCCAATGGGAGAGGTATGGAGTGACGTGTAGTAAATGCACATTGCTTCCATCCTCTACTCATTCAATTACTTAGTACACGACAGTCAGCCATCAATTAATTCATGCATCGAAACTGACATCCATTACTTGCCAAGTGCACCACCCGTTTCATACTAGCCATTAATCCAAAACCATACTATAACGTATATAAAGTGTGCCTTCATATAACTCAAGAACATTGTATAGCCACTAACATTTGATAGTTAGGACTAACATCAACCTTTTAAATTTTCAATTGCATATAGTGTAGCATAATATAGCATAGTTTAGTTTCTTCTCCTTAGATTTTTCATAGGTCTCTTTTCCATTGCTCTCATTTCTTGTTATAACTAACATGTGTCTTGTGCAGGTATAACATGTGATGATTCATGGCTTCAATAGCAATGCCATAACCGTGAATATAAGCCATTCATACATAAAATTTAGAGCTTAGAGCAACGAAACCCACACATAGCATGCATTATCCATCTACCATTATGTCGCAAATAAAACCAAGATTTCATCATCAATCATGTAGAACCCTGTAAGTAGTGTCGAACAGCAGCATAATTATCAAAATAAGAACCTGATCTGATCCTTCAATCTACAAGGGGGTCCCACCTACTAGTATTATATATATCATTAGCTTATAAATAATAGGCTTTAGCAATACTTTGCGGGGAAAATCCTCATTGTGATGGCTTTAGCAATACTTTGCGGGCGAAATCCTCGTTGCGATGGCTTTAGCAATACTTTGCAGGTGAAACCCTCGTTGTAATTTTTATCATCAACAATTACCTTGAGTGTTAGCTTACTATAACTACTTGTTCATACTTTCACTTGACTTATTTTGTTAATGAATTTCATCACCTCACCCAAAAAAAAAATAAGTCATTTGGAAGATGCCTTTCAACTCATGTGGATTGATGATTATAGGAATGTGTCTTTGTTTTTGTTTACCATTATCTGAATTTGAAATATTTCCATAACATTAAATTTAATATATATTTCGACGAATTGTAAATACCAGATAATGAGTAGATGTCACATATAGCTTAGAGAGTGAAAGTAGTTATAAAAAAATAGCGAAAAGTGAGATGTACAACATGACCAATGTTCCTAAATACGTGGTCATCATTACCTTAACTTTCCTAACTCTCATAAACGGTATAAAATTATTATATGTCACTTCGAGGGCATAAGTTACTATGAGACTTAAGGCATTACTAATTAAACTTTTAATTGAATTGTCGGTAAGCATTTTAAATCTTTAAAAAATAGTGACTGTAAAGGTAATTGCTACTAAAGGAATAAAAAGGGACTCTTGAGTGGCAATAAAGTATTCATCCTCATCATTAGGTGAAATGGAATTTCTATCCGAACTTTATGGAAATGCATATATTATACGGGAAGCGTGTAGTGTGATTTTGCAGGCTTTTTCGTACTTCATCGTTACGTGCTTAGTTTTTCTTACTTTGTGGTTTGAAGGGTTAGTATTATTATTATTTTAAAATTACAAAATTTAATATAATATAATAGATTATTATATTATTATATTTAAATTTATTTTTTTTATTTTTTTTCTGTAAGTTAAGATTTAATAATTTTAATGTGTTTATGATTATTTAAAAATACATGCGATTAAAATTAAAAGTCAATAATTTAAGTCATTGTTAATAATAATAAGAAGAATTTCAAGGCATTGTTTCAATTGATTGTTAGTTTATTAAAGATGAAACACCCCTTGAATTTTTTCAGAAAATTTTGTTTTAAAAAATACATAAATAACAAATAAATTGGCAAATACGTATAACTTAAAATTTATATAAAAAAATTGTTTTGTAACTTTTAGAAGTATATTTTTTTAATGAAATAATAAGCATATAATATTTTAAAATGGGATTTAAGTATTAATTTCAAAAATTATTATTTTTGTAATTTATAATAGTTGACAAAAATTAACATAAAATTGATTTGATTATGGTTAGAAGGGAAGTAAAGCATAAAAAATGGGATTTAAGTATTAATCTCAAAAATTATTATTTTTGTAATTTATAATGGTCGAGAAAAATTAACATAAAATTGATTTGATTATGGTTAGAATGGAAGTAAGGTATTAATGTCAAGAATTATTAATTTTTTATTTATATTGGCTAGTGAAAATTAACATATAATTGAGAGGTGGTGGCAGGTGCATAGGTCATCTATGATCTCGAAGAAAATCATGAATCAAGTTTCGAGTGGGGATTAGGGGAAACAACCAACAATCAAGCGGAGGCATTGGCTCTTTATCAAGGACTAAATAGTCTAGACTGAAGAAGGATTAGAAAACCTCTGGCTATTGGGGACTCTACTCTCATAATTAGTCATATCTGCTCATTTCCTCTCCAAAGGATTGCGCTCTAGAAAGGATTATTATTAGAATTCAAAAGGACACAACAAGGTTCAAAGAGATTGAATTTTTTCAAGTTCTTAAGGATAAAAACAACAAAGCAAAGAAGCTGGCCAACGGAGCAACACAACTTGGTGTTGGAATACTTAGGAAAAAAGGGGAGTCTTTGTCATTTTCACATATCTGCTCAATGCATTTGTATAAGCCTAAGTACATGACCAATTATCAAATAAATCCAACAAGTGTCAATCAAACCAAGTGGCGGTTGGGAATTAATATGAATCAATGGTCTTTAAAACTCGAACACCCTCTAATATTTTTGCACACTTCTTCCTTGATGGTGATGCAAAGCTTTAAGGGTGATATAGGAATAATGGTTTACACATGTGTGATATTCTTACTCCTTTCTCCAAATTTTCATTCTCAACCCTTGGCTTGTCCGGGAGAGATTGCAAACTCAACACTCCAAGTTCATCACTGAATTCGATTCACCGAGCTGCAAAACACTCTTCTAGGTTATGGGGATTTAGCAAGTGGTGAGTTATGTTATGTTCAAATTTGGGTGTTTGGTATTTGTTTCTCTTTGGTCAATTGGTGGTCTAGTAACAATTTTTGGTTTTAAGGGATTGGTTTCTTTCTTGGAACAATTTTTGTATTTAAGGGATTGGTTTCTTTCTTGTAATTCAAACGGGATTGAAACACTCTAAGAAGGAATAAAATACATCCAATCAGGTCGTTGAAGATCGACCTTGTAATTCACACAGGTGACATGAAGTTTGTGATTGCTACAAAGCTCAAAATATGTGTAGATCAACGCTAAAATCGGTACAATAGGTTGTAAAGATCAATGGCATTTGTGGTGATAATGTTTTTGAGCTCTACGATTCATCTTTCCACATTCATCAAGTGATCTACACTTTGCTCCAAACCTTACAATGACTTCGATATGTTAATTTGATATAGCAAGTTCCATGTAGATCAAAATTGTGATCTACTCTCTCACGCATCTGTTGTAACTATTTTTATGCTTTGTTACCTACAAGTACAAGAATTAGATGACGTGAATCATGGAATAGATGAGAATGGTTCTATATATGGGGAAGTACATAAATTAATAGTTCACTTTTGCGGTAAATTTATTTGTGTTGCCTCCTTCATCTCATTTTGTCTCAATTTCTAAGGAGAGTATTTGTTCCAAGCTTACTAGAAAAATGGTTTCCAAATGCAGGAAATCTCCATACTTACATCATGAACTCTTTCAGTTGGTGTCCAAAATATTTCTCTTCATTATGCAACCAGTTTCAACCATCTTCTTTAGGATCAACATACCTACATCACATCAGAAACCAAGCCAGAACAACGATAAAAGGAAAGGTAATTAGGTGCTTACAATTTCTATTTCTATGTAAACATCTAACTTGGGGATTTATATCATTAATTGTTGAAGCTCTCCCATAAAACTTTCATTCCCTATACTTATTGTTCATCTCATGCTTTGATGTAATGTTCACTAAGTTTGATACTAAGGGACTAGGCATTCCAAGTATGCAACATTCATTYACAAGATTTGTTGCATGAGGACATACAATGACTTGAGTGTGGGGGAGATGTTAAGTCTCAGAATTGACATGYTTTCAATGACCATTTASTCCAATTTTCACTTGACTTATCCTTCATCTTCATCCATTTGTCACTTATATTTATGTATTTGTCCATTTTATAAGCCTTCACTACATCTGAKCTTCATAAGACAAGTAAACATTAAATTCTTATTTCTTCCCCATGTTTTGATGTTTATTTATAATAGACTTTTGGTTTCCTAACTTACTTGCAAAAATTCAGCAGTTTACTACAGGAATTCCAATCTATGTGACTACTAGAATTGCAGGCATCTTCATGTTCCTRTAGAACTACTGGAATTCTTGTAGYGGCATGTTTCTAGGAGTAGTTTTTCCATGACATTTCCAAACAAATGAAGACAAATTGTGAAAATCGAAGACATGGGTTTTGTGCATAATGCCCAAAATTGAGTGCRCGTGWGCAGATTTCSAAAACAAGAAAAAATTTGGGAGATATGGGAGGATTTTTAAGACAGATTTTCCAAGAAATCTTGTAGCGGCCTAAATTCCTATAACGCCTCAATATTCGGGTGGTTATGCCTCTTGTGGAATAATTTGGGGATGTGGTTTTGTCAAATATCATGTTGTTGTTCTTCTATGTTATCCAAACAAATCCAACATCCATTAGTTAACCTCTGATGCTTTAATCAAGTTTTTCGTTGGTTGTGTATCCATGCATTTAGCATTTGGTCTCATTTTGTTCTAACAATTTTCCTTATATGAGATGTAAGCTATATGTATAAATGTAAGGAGGATCAATGTAATTAGGGGAGAATTATGGAATAAAGAACTTGTTGCATATCAAGATCTCTCCATTGTAGTCTTTATTGGAAGTGTATGCTAAGGGAGACATGCCCCCCCCCCGCTTTGGTATATGTTGTTCAATAGTTTATTTTCGTTGTGTAAGTTTATTCAATTTCTCCAATTTTATTTATATTGTGTGGGTCAAACTGATTCTTGTTGGAACAAGAATTTCATGCTTCCTTATCTGTCAATTTGAATGGTGATTCTCTGAACAAGGAACTTGTCAGAGCTGTAGTTTGATGCAATTGATGGTCACTAATTCTTCATTGTTTTGGCAACTTCTCATGATAGAAATCTTTCCTACATATATTAGTTTCTCAATTATGTTGTTTATAGTTTCAATTGAAATTTTTCAATCTAACTTATAGAGTGAATCCAATGAATTAATGTTGAATATAAGGATCTATATTCAACCTGCAATTCTACCTTAGAATATTCATTGTTAGATGAGAAACCAGTTTTGTTAGTTTTTCTTCGTAGTTCATTAGAAAATGGTGTGTTAGACACTTTGATATCAACTTTCCATATAGTGTGCCTAGCACTTCATAAGTTTACAAACTCAGATTGATGATTAAATGTATTGGAATTATTATCATATAATTCGAACCACATTTTGGCATCATTCACTAAGTTTGATTACACATGCCTTACACACTTTGGATCACTACAAGGATTCAACCCAATTCCTTTTTCCATTTGTTTGTTTCCTCATTTTTCCTTTCCACTGGAATTGTCTAAAACATTAAAAAAAAGAGACTTAAGGGGAAACAAAACTTCTGCATTCAAATTCTTGCACCCTGAGATTGTATAAATGAGATTAAAACAAGGAAATTTCAAGGCCCTGTGACCTAGTCAAGGGTGTAGACTAAGGGACTAGACATTCCAAGTATGCAACATTCATTCACAAGATTTGTTGCATGCATACATGCAATGAATTGAGTGTGGGGGAGATGTTGAGTCTTGAAATTGATATGTTTTCAATTACCATTTAGTCCACTTTTCACTTGACTTATCCTTTATCTTCACCTATTTGTCACTTGTATTTCTATATTTTTCCATTTTATAAGCCTTCACCGCATCCGAGCTTCATAAGACAATTAATCATTAAACTCTTGTTTCTTCCCCATGTTTTGATGTTTATTTAGAATATACTTTGTGGTTTCCTAACTTGCTTGCAAAAGTTCAACAAGTTTGCTACCTAAATTGCAATCTATTTAACTACTGGAATAGTAGGCATTTTCATGTTCCTATAGTACTACTGGAATACATGTAGTGGCATGTTTCTAGAAGCAATTTTTCCAAAACATTTTTGGACACATGAAGATGAATTGGGAAAAATGAAGATATGGATTTTGTGCATAATGACCCAAATTGAGTAACTTGGAAGAAAATTTCCAAAACAAGAAATGGTTTGGGAGATATGGGAAGATATTTAAGACATATTTTCCAAGAAATCCTGTAGCAACCTGAATTGCTATAGCACCTCAATATTCTGGTGGTTATGCCTCTTGTGGATGAATTTGGGAATGTGATTTTGTCAAATATCATGTTGTTGTACTTCTATGTTATCCAAATAAATCCAACATCCATTAGTTAAACTCCATTTCCTTAATCAAGTTTGGTGTTGGTTGTAGATCGATGTATTTGGGATCTAGTCTCATTTTGTTGTAACCATTTTCCTCCTTTGAGATGTAATCCATATGTGTAAATGTAAGGAGAATCAATGTAATTGGGACTAGAATTATGGAATAAATAACTTGTTGCATATCAAGA
>JASDQU010438131.1:45591-55823 GCA_032191745.1 Picea mariana
GTCAAGAAGAGAAATGACTTGAAGAAGAAATAATCACATTAAAAATTCAGCTTGAAGAAGCGAAAATAACAGAAGAAGTCATGAAGTATCAGATAATGAAGAAAGAAGAAGAGGTTGAGAATATTGAAGAAGAAGTTGTCACATTGAGAAGTAAAATTATCAAGATCAACAAGAACGTTGAAGAGACAGAAACATCCACATTAGTTATAGAGAATGAAGAGAAGCACTCAAGGTTGCTAGAAAAGAAGAATGAAGAAAATAGAAAGAGTTATGTTGAAGTACTCAATGGAAGGAATCATGGTCAACCAGAATCTAAGAAAACTATTGAAGATACATCTTTAAGAAGACCATTCATGTTCAGGCCACAAAGAAGATTCAATCATGATCATAATCAGTCAAGGTAGAAATTTAGAAGGACTACACCACAAAGAAGATCATTCACTCGCAAGTATGCAAATTTATTTTATGGTCATTGTTTTTACTGTACTAATTTTGGACATAAGGTTGTAGATTGCAGGGATTATAAAAGAAATGTTCAAGCAATAAATGCCTATGTGGCCCCACTTAATATTGAATGTTACAAATGTCATAACTATGGACACGTAGCTAGTGATTGTAGAAGCATGATCGATACTTCCATGAAAGAGAACATTGATATCAGATATAAGAAAGTATGGATAAGAAAACACGAAGAACAGGTGAACAAAGACCAGGTCCCAGAGATCGCAAGATTGGCAATAAAATGAGATGAAGAAAATTCTACAGAAAAAAAGAAAGATGTCAGATACATAAAGGTTTGGAAAATAGTTGAAAGAAAAGAAGGAAAGGTAAATAAGGAACATGTTCAAGAGATTGTACTTTCATGCATTGTAGTGAAAGATGAATCCACAGACATAAAGAAATAAGTCAGAGCTTAGAGAGATGATGAATCGACCAATGAATATGATGATGAATCTACCAATGAAGATGATGATGAATACACATCAGAGCAGGAATTGTTCTGATCCATCTGACTTAGAGACTCCCAGGTAATATGAATATTAGACAGGGGGATTCTATGCGATAGTTGTGACAAACCAAAGAACCATCCTTCGAGCAGCTTGCAAAGTTTGAGAAGACAGATCCAGAGCAGTCAATTAGCAGAAGTACAGTTTGATAGATTAATCAAGACTTCATGATAGTATAGTGATAAATGGGTCATCATTATGGACAGTTGTGCAAGTAGAGTCTTGGACAATATGGACAGAGTTGGATTCGTAAGAACATTTAGCAGATTTGGACAGATATATGATAGTGGACGAGAGCATGGATTCATAGATTGGTTCAAAGAGTGGTTCAGAGACAAAGGAACATTATCATAATGGATGATATTTACACAAGAAATGGCTTGAACAATGCTAATGGATTCCAAATTGACAAATATTTTTTCGACACATGCAGTGCATACAACAGTTCAAATTCAAAACAGAGTAATGCTCAGAAACAACAATGACAAAACTCCCTACAAACTATGTAAAGGAAGTGCAGACAACAACCTATACATCAAGGTAACTCAAGGTAGTATTTTATTAATTGAAATTTATGTTGATGATATTTTTTTTGGCAGTACTAATGACAGGTTAAGCGAGAAATTTGCAAAGGATATGAAGAATGAATTTGAAATGTCATTACTTGGAGAACTATCCTTCTTTCTGGGACTTCAGATATGTCAAAGCAACAAAGGAATTTTTATTTCTCAAACTAATTATATCAGAGAAATGCTAAAGAGGTTTGGAATGGAAGATTGCAAACTAGTTACCACTCCTATGCAAACAAGTTGCAAGTTGAGCAAAGATGATGATTCAAAGTATACATACCATAGGAAATACAGGTCAATGATTGGTAGCTTACTATATGTGACAACATCCAGACCAGATGTAATTTAGGCAGTTGGACAAGTGGCACGATTTCAAGCAGCACCAAAGGAATCACATGTATTACCAGTAAAGAGGATTTTCAGATATCTCAAAGGAACAAAAGAGTTTGGATTATGGTATCCAAAAGGAAAGGATCTATCACTTATTTCCTACACAGATGCAGATTAGGTAGGTTTCATTGATGAACGACGAAGCACCAGTGGAGCAATGTTCTACTTGGGTGAGTGTTTAGTATCATGGCTAAGCAAGAAACAATCATCAGTATCCTTATCTACAGTCAAGGCAGAGTATATTGCAGCAGTAGGATGTTGTACACAGTTTCTATGGATGAAACAAACTCTGACAGATATACAGGTTGAGTATGATGATCCCATTCCAATCTATTGTGATAATACAAATGCCATCAGTATCTCAAAGAACCCGGTGATACACTCAAAGATGAAGAACATTCCAATCAAGTATCACTTTCTACGGGAATAGGTTATAGAGAAGACCATCATAGTTGAATATGTGGGTGCAAAAGAACAAGTGGCAGACATCTTTACAAAACTGTTTCCATGGTAAGCCTTTGAGTATCTACGCCGGAGACTCGAAGTAATTTCTACTCCAAAATGAATGATTTTGAATGCTTATCTTATATGTCTTAGATTTACACGAGGAAGAACCATAAGAGGATAGTTCGGGTTGGAAGATCAATTTCAGGAAGAGTCCAGTCAGGGGGAGTATCCCCAAGGACAGTTCATTTAGGGGGAGCACCCCCGGATGGAAAGATACCTTTGCCATTGATGACAAAGGGGGAGAGATTTATCAGGTGCAAAGGTAAATGCTTGGAGAAAGAGCACAGAGGAATGGTTCCAGGGGGAGCGATGGTCATAGGGGGAGAATGAGTGATATGAATGCATTATTACATCAGAGTGTTTCCATCAATTCCAAAGGGGGAGATTGTTGATTATTTGGGTTGGTTGTCATTGATGTCAACCCTTGAATAAAGTCTCGTAGCAAATTTCAGTAGCACAAAGGTTTGGGTAATGGACCCAAGTTTGTTTGATGGATAATGGTATGAGTTTTGATATATTTGTAGGTAAGACTATCTAGATGGATAGTACATGTCATTCCATTTCCAGTGGTATGTGGAACGTCACATAAATCCTCACGATTAGAGAGTTATGGCTATATGAAGTTGGAGAAAGGTTTGGGTAATGGACCCAAGTTTGTTTGATGGATAATTGTATGAGTTTTGGTATATTTGTAGGTAAGAAAATTTTATATGGATAGGACATGTCATGCAATTTCCGGTGGTATGTGGAACGTCACATAACTTCTCACGATTAGAGAGTTATAGCCATGTGAAGTTGGAGAACCCTCATGAGTCATCTAGAAGCCCCAAAAGGTCAAAGTAGTCAAAGTGGTTTAAGAGATTTTAGAAGGTAAATAATAAAGTTAATGGAGAAATTACTAAGTGGACAAGTGGTTAGAAGTGGGTTAGCCCTAAAATAAGGAAAATGGTTTAAGATGGTTAGAAGGTAACCCCTTGAGGTAAAGTGAAGTGATGAGTGTACTATGTGGATACAAAATAAATTATTTAAATAATAAAGTTAATGGAGAAATTACTAAGTGGACAAGTGGTTAGAAGTGATTTAACCCTAAAATAAGGAAAGTGGGTTAAGATGGTTAAAAGGTAACCCCTTGAGGAAGCTACATAAAAGTATAAATAAGAGGCAAGGCTCTCTCATTTTAATCACACTTGAGCATATTGAATATATACAAGTGACTAAGGTAACCAAAGGATATCTAAGCCGAATTTCAGAGGGAAGGTGAAATAAAGAAAGCTGAAATTCAAGGGAGGATAAATTCTTTTGATGATGCTTTCTAAGGTATGTTATTTGCAGGTCATCTCACCATTTTCACAATAAAAAAATTTCTAGTATGATTCAGACTGTGAAATTGTGAGGCCAATGAGGAAACATATCCAAGTAGCTATGATACAAATTTCATCTTGTGGGTCGTTGTATTTTTGGAGTTACACGCCGTGGAAAATAGGGTTTGTGTCTAGTCCTGAAACTAGTCTAAAGAAGGTGTTTCGGGTAAAAACGTCATAACTTATTCATAACATATCCAAATTCAGTAAGACCAAATGTATCGATTAGTGTACAATCGGCAGTATTCTATGTACAATTTTCAGATCCATAACAAAAATATTTCATTCGGGGCACACTCTACAAAATTGCTCCCTAGAATAAGCCAGAATTCAACGAGGTATGCCATTTTTGCTATAAATCCTTTTCTGAGAGGTTCCAAGTAGTGAAATCTGGCGGAAATGCATAAAAGACACTGAAGAACATTATGTACCATTTTCATATCTTTATTCATTACAGGTACATAGTTATAATTATTGCAAGTTAGGGTTTTTGACTAATCCAAAATTAGTCACGTGAGACTAAAGTAAAGTTTGATGAAAATGCTAGTCTCTTGTTGTTAAAGTTAAGGAAGGTTTGCATGTATGTGATCATATACACCAGGTCTATTACAAAGTTACAAATCAGATTTGGATGATGAAATTGATGAGGGCTTTTGGTTGAGGTACATGTTAGGTACATGGTTGAGACAAGTAGTTGATGAGTTGGCACATACATGAGGTGTATAGTTGATGATGTTGGTACTTCTTGATGAGTCATAGTTTATGTGTATTTGATGCATGATTAGTACATATTTGGTGCATGTTTTATGCACTTGTTGATGGTACAGGTTGAGGTAGAGGTTGGTGCATGGTTGATGCACTTGTTTATGGTACAGGTTGATTACAACTTGTTGGCACATGTTATTGGTAAAGTTTGTTACAGGTTGATTATAGGTTGATACAGTTTTACAGTGGTATATTTCATAGTGATTGTGTTACAGTGGTTCCATCATTCTACTTATACGTCAGGGAAGTTGGATGGGGCAAGGACAGGTGGTTATAGCCACCTTCCAATTGTAGCCTGGGAAACTAGGGGGTTGTAGCTTCCTTCTGGTTGTAGCCAGAGAATTGGGGAGTTGGAGCTTCCTTTAGGTTGTAGCCTGAGAAACTAGGGGGTTGGAGCCTCCTTCCAATTACAGCTGGAAAACAAATGAAGTTGGTGCTACCAATGAATGTAATTCTTAAAGACATATAAGAAAAAGCATTATGTGGTTTTCTCTCGCTTTGGGTTTCCACGTAAAAACATTGGTGTACTGTGTATGTGTATGATTGTTCATTTGTTCATTGTTTATTTACTCTACAACTATTGGATGATAATGTT
Organism: Picea mariana; assembly: GCA_032191745.1. Classification (NCBI taxonomy): domain Eukaryota; kingdom Viridiplantae; phylum Streptophyta; class Pinopsida; order Pinales; family Pinaceae; genus Picea; species Picea mariana. The sequence goes on from JASDQU010438131.1 coordinate 50,786, forward strand.
ACATTGATATAACACTTGCATTTTGTGGTTAAAAAGGATTGAATTGCTCTATTACTGATTCACCCCCCCTCTCAGTAATCCAACACATAAAAACCCATGTCTTCATTTTTCCTGAAAATGTCTACAAGTATCTCAACGAATGACAATTTACTAGATTAATTTCTTTCCTGGAAAAACACGTAGCCATTTAGGGTTTCTCATTTTACATGTTGGATTCCATTAAATTGATTCTCTTCTATTATCTCATGGCATCCATTTTGTAGTGCAACAACTTGACATTCATCTCTTCTTTATGAGTTGGTTGTGACCTCATTTATTGTAAATTTGTGCCTTATTTATTATATGGTGGTGCCTTTACATGTTGGTGGCTCGGTGGCATCTCTATTTCCATGAATTTGAGAACATGTCTCTCTATTATTGTGGCATACGTGTCTCTTATCTGTGATCATGTGAAGACCCTTTTGATGTGGCAAATCTTTTTATAATAATCTCATTTCTTCTTCGATCAACTGGGCAGAGAAATCTTCTAGTGCGATTTGGTGAAACGTCTCCATAATCTTGACCTCTCTCTAATCTTCTTCAATTTGGTGCGTGTAATGACTTCCTTCCCCAAGAATCGATTTGGTATTATGTCTGTGCATATGTAGCATTCGTGACACTATATTTTCAATGCAATATGAGTTATTCCTTCTCTCCTTGTTAAGATTTTGTGGCATAGTTGTCTCCTCCACAAATAACTATGGATACTTCATGTTGGATGAGGTGTGTAACACCCCAGTTTTGATCCCCGTGACTAGAATGCATTACGTAATTGTGACTAGGCTGGTGAGTCGATAAATTTGAAAAGGGGCCAACGTGCCTAGGAAATGTAATAGTTTGAATATATTAATAAAATACATTGTTGGCTACAAGACATACAAGGACAAGAAATAGGGGGTTGTGATTCCACGAGAGAGGGGGGATAAAGGGGTTAAATGTTTTATTATAATTGTATTCACCCATCTTGGTCAGGGATGATTTTAAGGATGAAAATTTATATTAAAATGCAGAAACAAGGGCTAATATTACTCGTCCTTAATGTGAAAAATGTAAAATGTTTGGCGATAGTTTTGTTAAAATATTCAAATTTCTAAGGATTTTATATAGTTTCTATAAAATTTTGGTGATTTTTAAGGTAAAATAATTTTATTCTATGGAATTTGGGTGAATCGTTTTTAGAAAAAATGGAAATTTGCGAATGTTTTTTTGGGAAAAACCATGGAAAATTAGCCCAATAGTGAAATTTATCCCCTAAAATCATCTATGATCTTGGTTTTATTTTGAGGAAATGGTTACATGAGCTCTTGGGGAAAGGCCACGTGGTTCTTGATTTCCAGGTAAATATATAAACCACTCTTTGCGTTATTTGGGGCACTCTTTCACTCTTTCATTTTTGGTTATTCACTCATTGTTAATCACTCATTCTCTCTTGCTAATTGGTGTGCTCTGGATCTGGGCATGGAAACGAATATCTGGAGGAGGAGATCCATGGTTAGATGGCTATAATAAATTATTGATCATTCTAGGAGGGAATGGATGCTTGTGTGCATGATATTGATGGCAGTTTGGAAATAATTATCCACAATTGAGAATCCTTGGAGTTTCCAACATGGATATTTCTTGACCAATAACACTATAGCCCTGGAGATAAATAAAAAAACCTAAGGGACTGCATGGCAGAGAAAGGGGTTCAGTGCTTTAGGTTGTGCATACTGGAGAGGAAAGAGAGATGGAAATTAGGATTGTTGTGTGGTTGGGAAAACTTGAGATCTAGTTAGCCAACTTTCATGTGTTTTAGATTTGGCCTAGGACCCATCCTTATGGATTCATAGCCCTGGATCGAGGGTGACCTGTTGTTGAGAATTGGAACAATAGTGTCTATGTTTGGGAGGAACGTCCTTGGTCTGCAGCCAGTTGGTGGTGGTTTAATTAAAGATAAGTGTTGTTTGTGTTTTTTTCATAATTTATATTCCATTGTGTATATTTATCTTTGAGATGTATTTTCATGTGCATGCTTGTTGGTTATTGTTGTGCATGGCATGTCATTCATTTCTTGGATGGTTTATCACTTTCTTGCTAATTTTCATGCATTATTTGTATGCCCTTGATTAATAAAATATTGGAGCACGATTTTGTATCAGTCCAAGAAGTGTGTTTTGAGGTAGCATGCCCAGCCTGCTGGTGGTTGGGTACGTTACAAATTGGTATTAGAGTTATTGGTTATAGCGTCGGGCCTTTAAAGGGCCTGCTACATGACAGAGAGGTTCTTAAAAAAAATTATTAGTTATTTTGTTTGGTACAACGTTGGAAGGGAATTTTTTTGGTGAAATGTTGTTATTACAGCCATGGGAACCATGTGCAAGATATTCCTCGAGACCCTGGCATTCCAACGAGCTCACTCCTTCATGATTTGGGTATCCAAATTGACATATCATCCTCCTAGAAAACCAACGAACAACAATTGTTGATCAAAAATTCACGTGGGATTTTTGTTGTCGATCTGCGATGGGGATTTATTTTTTCTTTATCCCAGATGCATGTGGGGAGGGGCAGAATAACTATTTATAAGAAAAATACAACCTTTTGTTACTTTTGCTTGAAGCACAAAGAGTCGCAAAACCCTATGAAGAGTGTGCCTAGTGTAATTTTGACCATTGCATCAGCTCCTAGTCCGTATGCCCACTTCATGCCTAGTTATCCTCCGTTCTTGTAAGTTGTCAACCCATGATACGCCTTTCATTTCCACATTTCATTCGAGGTTGTGCCCCGGTGGGCCCATATGAGACCCCTAGACCCCCAAAAGTTCCAGAGCCCATTCTCATTGATGGATAGCCAATACTCGATATCGTGTTGCCACGGTGGGCCGATACCCAGATATTAAATATCAAAAAAACTTGGAGTAGTGTCCATGTGGGGAGAATATAGTCGATAACCGATATCCCAGTGCCCAAGTTGGATGATACCCTGATACCACATATCGGAAGATGATAAGTAGTGTTGACTACAAGTGAGATAATACTTGATATCCCGGTGGTCCAGTGGTCATGTCAGCGCCACATCAATGTTGTGTTAGTGCCACATGTATCTCTATGGTTAGCGCGCATGTCACGAGAGTAAGGTTACACATGTATAGGGTGTCAACTATTGGATATAGGAAGCTGAGTGATCTTGGTCATTGATCAAGCTTAGGAGGGAAATCATGCCCCAAAGTATCGGAATATCGGGCCCCAGAAGGTTCCCAAGGTCATCTCTCTGGGAGGTTTTGATAACCTGATTCTTGATAGGGAAAGGTTTTGGGTGAAAGGTTCTGACCTTGCAGGTTGCATGCGGGTAGGCACGTGTAGATGACATTAGGTTGACATCATGATGATGTAAGCAAGTCAGTAAGATGTGTACATGTGGCAGCACAGGAGTGGAGGAACTTAATGGCGGGTGATGATGTGGCAGGTGGACATCATGCCACATGTCAGAGTTTAAGTATGAGGATGGAGGATGTGATGATGTCAGCAGCCATGTGAGGAGCCACATGTCAAGTGACATCATAGGGACACATCAGCTCAATGTTTGGTCAGGGTGCCACATGTCAGGCAGGTGGCAATATGAGGTAGTTCCATGTGTCCAAGATGCTAATTGGACTATTGCATATCAGATGCCCAGAGGTAGAGTGGGTGTGAATTACCTGGGGGGTGGGGGAGATATGGTGATGGGAAGATATCTCGATGGCTCGGTGCCCGATGGGATGATATCGACATATAGGGTATCTGGGCTACCAAGCAAGGTGGAACGCAAACAAGTCGAGGGTCAGTGGGAAAATACCATGTGGGTGCCATGCGAATAGCCACATACATGTGGGGTGGTTCCATGTAGGTGCCACATCAGTGCCACATGGGCATGAGGTGGTTTTGTCAAGGAAATAATAGAAACTCCAGAAGGCCATAACTTTTGATCCATAGTTCAAAATTGAGCAAGAAGGTAGGTGATGGAAAGGTCTTGGAGAGAGGAATCTAGATTTGCACCCATAAATATGAAAAGAGCGACAGAATTTATAGAAAATCACAAGAAGATGATTGTTTTGATTAAAGAGAAGAAAGCAGGTGTAATAACATAATTGTTCATGTACGGTTACAGATGCAAGAGTGAATATGGGACTAAGTAGGTTAGAAGGAGCATATGGGTTCTTTAGGAAGTTGCAGGATCAGATATTTGGGTTCAGTGAGCTATATGCGAGTTTTCAAATGAAATTTTGTGTTGTAAAGAGGAGTTCCATAAGGTAGATGTTCATACTAAACGTGGATACTAGGTAAGGAATCCTAGCTATAGATCATGATAATGCATGTGCAATGGGTGCACATGGGGCTCCAAAGCATGAAAGTTTGAAGGATGGTTTATATAGCAGATGGAATTGTTTTAAATCTTGGATTAAGGTTGAGTAGAGACACTCAAGGAGAGAGCGTCATGTTAAATATTATTAACAAGATGTTCAAAGGCCAAGAATGAAGAATGTTAAGGTATGAATCTAAGTGCAACCATGAAGATTTGGGAATCTAAGAAGCTATAAATTCTTGTGAAAAGGTCCATCTGTGTTAATCAGAGTGCTCGGTGGAATCAAAATGCAAGAGTAAATCCCTCTATGGATGAAGTAGTGAAAGTCCATTCACTATGAAGGATGCCAATGTAAAGATAAGCATTATATTATGGGTAGACCTGTTCTAAAAATGATTGAGATGCAAAGATATTAGTGTTCTAATAAAAAGGGACATTATGTATACATGGAGATAAGGTGCATCATATCCAAGGTTCAGTTATGAATTTTTAGAGCAGTAACTCCATTATTGTTATCATAGTAGTGACAATACTTCATGGGTGAAGTAATGAAGGTGGATATATGCTAAAGAGTGTCAGCATATGCATAAAGCAATGCATTATGTGCAAATTGGTTCTAGAAGTATGCAATCATACTTATGGGAAAATAATTCCATAAATTTAAGTGAATTCTAGA
>JASDQU010438132.1:12257-55674 GCA_032191745.1 Picea mariana
TGGGGTACCTAGGGAGGTACCCAATGGGAATGTAGTTATGTGTTATTAGTGGAAGTCATTTAATATATGGGAATGTGGTCATTCAATGTAAGGTGGACTAGGTCCACTATATTAATAAAGGCCCACTATGGTAGTTGGATGTAATAAATGTGACAAGACTCTCTAGAAGGTTTCTAGGAGACAGGGAGAGCTATATAAAGAAGTGTAGGGAATGTAATGAAACATAGTGAAGAATATTGTGATTGTACAAGCAATGATTGCTTGAGGATTTTTATCCTTCCATAAGGATTAATATATGGTGTTACCCTACCTCAAGGGTTTTCTCTATTTCTTGTGTTCATGTTATGGTGAATGGTTTATGGTATATTCTTGGTATTATTGAATTATATTTGCAGATTTGGTATAGGTACTTAACAAAACATGAAAATATTGTCAAGCGACCTTGTTGTCCTTCACGCTCGCCAAACTAAAATTTGAAGGCACATCTGTCCAAATGTAGTTTACCCCTTTTTTGGTCCAGATGGTCAATTGTACGAACAAAGGTATAATCTAGGAATTTCAGTTTTCTAGAAGAGTATTCTCAGGTTTAAGTTTAACTCTTTTTCGGGCCTGAGGGACTAAATTTATGAAAAAGGAACCCCCACGAAGTCCATAGTTAATCTCTTTTCAGACTCCCAATAAGTGAAAAGATCACCGAGTGAGCTTGTTTCTTCACACTCATTAAACCGGTCCAGATGAACATCCATTACAAATTCCATAGTTAATCTCTTTTCAGACTCCTTAAAATTGAAAAGATCATTGAGTGACCTTGTTCTTTCACACTTGTTAATTGGTTCAGAAAAACATCTACCGGCATGAGTTTACCCCTTTTTCCAACCCATAGATTAAGGAGGAAAAAGGTACACCTCGAGAGATTCATCTCGCCAAGAGAGTTCTCCTCAGTAAATTTCACCTTTTTTGGGCTAAGGAGACTAAATCTAGAAAAAGGCAGCGAGTCCATAGTTAATCTCTTTTCAGACTCCTTAAAATTGAAAATATTGTCAAGTGATATTGTCTTTGTCACACTCGTTAAAATGGTTTTGAACAGGCGTATTTTCGGTGCTAATTTATCCCTTTTTCGTGCCGACTAGACTATCTTCGAAAAAGGTACCCCAGTGGAGTCTTCTTTTATGGTTTTTCAGACTCTCTAAAAATGAAAAACCACCAAGCTTACATTCTCTGGGCTCGTTTAAAATTACATTGAAGGACGTTATCATTGTTTCCTATTAATCACATTTATATTCATGCGTCTTTGGCCTAATGTCGGCTCCATGTGGCTCTCAACTGAACCTTTGAAGCATGCCTTATACGTAAGCCTTGTAACACTTTGTATCTGCGTCTTGACACCTTGACCCATGGAGAAATTTTCCCAAGTGTCCTTTTCCTGCACATGTTTCCTTGATCTGAGCATCATTGTGTTCCTTGTGCTTGGAACTAGTATGTTTGCTACACTCGTTCCCCCTTTGTAAGGTAGCATTCTTTTATCCTTTTTCAAGCTTTCAAAATATTGAAAAGGACAAAAAAATCAAATATACCCCAAAAAGAGGATGGGAAAAGTATTTTCTTTTTATGGTAGCACAATGAGTCGCCCTTGAAAAAAACACATCCTTCCATTTTTTCGTCAAGCTCTTGGATTTAATATGACCTTAGGAAGTTGTTATCATAACATAAATTTCTATCCTCCTCCATTTGGTTATTATTCCAAACATATGGAGATTTTGTGTTTCCTCCTGCATCGTGAACTTATGTCAATGTCATGCTACCTGAGTCTCATCATTCATCATGCTTTTGTCTAAGGGAATTTTTACCCAACTTGAGTTGGCCCTTCTGTCGTTTGTCTCTTTTCCTCATGCCCGGCCATCCCAAAAGTCTAATCAAAGTCTTTGCTCAAAATCAATGAAGTTCTCTGCCTGATCACCGATATCCTCTTGTCTGTTCCCCGACAAGCCATCGAAGACCTATGGGTAGTGAATTCATACACTCACATTACACTCCTACCCAATTTTTGAAGATCTTGAAGTTGTTTCTCGAGCTCTGAAGGTCTCATCTCCAGCCATCAGGCGTCATTAGCTTTTTGAAGATGGATATTATTCATGTATATCTTTCGATTTTGAGATGTAGATCCGTCGTGTACTTCTCGCAGCTACACTTTATATAATTATATGACATGGAGCTGCAGTGTATTTGATTGGCAATGATGATATATTTCATCATGAGCATGGGTATGCCCACCTCAATGAGACAATTGTTATTTTGTAGATGGCACCTCCTGAACTCTAGTCCCGGGCTCACTCTCTTTGTACGTTGGTAAATATTTGTAATGTATTTCAGCCATGAGATGCTCTTATGAACTCACACATTAGGGGAAATTTGTTATAACCCTAATTTTCACCAAACACACATACCTAGCAGCAAGCCATCTTTCTTACTATTTTTTCCAAGACAATACTGAATAACTCTTCTTAAAAAACAATTGTTTGAAGATGTACGCACCCTGCCCCACTACTTCCCACGTATTTACGCTAGCTGCATCACTAATTCCTGCATACGTATTCTAGTTGCACCATTACAGCTTGCATATACCCAAAAAAGTTGCAAAAAATAAAAAGTTGCAAGGGAATACGGGATTTTGGGTAGTTTCCTAGCCAATTGACCGCCCATAGCCCGTCACCCAACCGAATAACTATATTTTTGGCATATACAAGAAGGTGTTGAGGTCCCATTCCAGGAAGAATCATGAAAGAAGTGAAACTCTACCCATTTCATAATACTCCCTTGCCCCAAGAAATTGCAGCCACATTGTGAGTTTTGAGATGAAATTCCCTAGTTCTTGCCTTTTTCCTTACTCATAAGCTATGCCCATTCTCTAGAGAGAAGTGTGAGAGAATAAGGATACGTGGAAGCAGTTGGATCTTGGTGAAGAGGATCCCAGGATTGGGTTCGAGGAGAAATTCTCGATCTCATTTTGTAAGTGGCTTTGTGAAATTAATATAAAGAAGTACTTTTTCCATCTTGCCACATGATGTGTTCAATCTTGATATTTGATTTACACTTTATTATGACATCTAACCCACTAACTCATATATAGAATACATGTTCTTAGTTTCTTGTTTGTCTTTTGGTGAATGCAGATCATCTAGGATATTTGCAGTCGAGGAACAACCGAATGGATAGGGATCAACACTAGACACCGAGTTTAAGTTAAGACTATTGAATCCCTATACTTTGTACTTTATACATGAATGTGGGTTATTGTCAGGATAGTTGTTAAAAGTAGGAGAATTTAGATGGTTAGCTCTGCCTTCACTTTATAACCCTAGTGTAGTCCGTAGGGGGGTTTTCCCACTATAACACTTAGTGTCTTAGAGCCAATACAACTTGAAGAAATCACCATGCTAGAAAACCCTGAAGTTCCACCACCACAGATCAGATCACCAGGGGGAATTTCAACCCAGCCTAAGATAGAAAGGACACCAGGTAGGACAAGTGTACTGAACCCCTTGTTTGAATTAATGACCATATACGATGATGAGGAGAGTTCACAGATGTCCCTGGTGACTCCAATGTAGATTACAGAGGAAAAGGAACCTGAGAAAGCATCTATCCTAGGTCTCGATGCTACAATTCAAAACCTTCCACAGAGTGAACATGAGGTCAAAAGTGTCTTAGACACTAAGCTACTTGACTTTCTGGGAACCCCAATAGACAGCTCGAGGGATGAGCTAGGATCGAGTGGCCTGAAAGAGGAAATTCCACAGCAAGAAATTGACACATCGAAATCTGATTACCAAGTAAGTATCGAACCTACCCCTGGTTCTTCAGTTTTGGTTGATACCTCACCAGACAATGAGCAAAAAATGGAGGTTGAGCCATTGGGACATATGGAATAATTTTAGGAACCCATCCTAGAATAGATACACATAGTTGGGAGCCTGGGAAATACTCTAAAATGGGGAGAACAACAAATCTCCGAACCTGTTGATGAGGTTTCCGACATACAAGTGATCGCCTATGATAGGAAGAGAAAAGACATCATGAAGAGGACCACTTAGAAGATGAGGCTCACATTAGATAGATCGATTCTCATTGCTATGGAGGAGAATTTTCTTAGCACAGAGCACATCAAGACATCTGAGCTTATCGATGTAAGGATGGCTATCACGAATGCCACATTGGATAGAGCAAGAAGATATGAAAAGGAGATAGCCATGTTGATGAGTGAAATTGACCGCTCGTCAACTGGAAGAGTGAATCTAGTCCGAGGTTGTCTAATTAACCCAAGTCGTTTGTATTAATTCACTCCGATGGGTTTAGCGGCTCCGTTGGTCAATCTAAATTCTAAAGAAAGCTAAAAATAACTAAAGGAAATAAAATAACTTAATAAATAACAATCACTAAAATCTATATGTACATCTAAATATATATATGTACATTTTATTTAAATAATATATGTATAATAGTTCTATATACAATCTATACAAATCACGAGTTTTAATCTAAACTCATAAAAATCGAATGTAAATTGGTTCCTTTAACAACAGTAATAAAGAAAGTGAAAATACTATTTAATTTTTTTTGGTTTGTTTTCCTAGATGTATACATTCATGAAATCAAATATTAAACTACTTAATTGAAAAGAAAATTATAGATAATGGAAATCATACTATATATATGAAGCTTCTAAAATAAACAAGAAAACGAAATAGAATAACAGACTAACCTATTAATGCATTCAATGTTTGTTCAATAGAGAATATCCAGCCACCTTATCTGGGAAGTAAACCTGCAACGGATCTTAAGATTGTTCTGAACAAATGAGAAATGAATATGATGAAATTGAGTTATGACAACAGAACATACAATGGATACAGTCACAGTGGTCTTAATGATTTGCAAGTAACTATGATGAGATAAATATTCTTGTAAGAACTTGCATGTAAACATTCAACTGAAATCAAAGATAAATCTCCTAATTTAAATTGGATAAATGATCACTGTGCATTGTATTTGAGACATAAGATATGGACAACATATAAAAATGAATCATACCAACTTGCAATAAATCATGACGATGAAAGCGATCACCATCTATTATCAAATCAAAATAAACATAACTTGAATCAAAACATCATACAAAAAAGATAAAGTTGTAACGTGCATTCTGTTCCATTCAAGTCTGTGATAAAATGCCCATACTCTTGCCCCAGCCTGAGATGATCCAATGCTTACAAAATGAAAGGTTTATAAAGGTCTCAGGAAACATAACTGCTTATGTTCCTGAGATCAAATTTGTTTCAAAAAATAAGGGGTGTGCAACCACCCTGATTTTACTAAATATCCAAAAACTAACAACAATCTATTTCTGTTATTCAAAATATATCATAGAAATGACTAGGAGATATTAAAAGTGCCTCATATCATCTTTGAAATCATGGGCTCCTAAATTATCCTGAAAGCAAAAGAAAATAGGAAGATCTCAGATATGTTCTCTGTCATTAATTTAGACAATTCGAATTTTCTTAACTGGCTACAGAATCTTGCGATTTTGTAGCTAGTTATAATAGTAAATGAAATCTCATTTTATTGAATAAACAAAATAGGCTAATATAATAATAAAAATAGTTTATTCAACAAACCAAATAATCTAACTTAAGAATGACACAATCATGTTATTAAATTAAAAAAAATCATACCTCTAATCATGAAATCAAACCGTATCATGAAACTTTGGAGTTAACGATGGTTGTAGCTGCCTCTACATTTTAAAAAATCACATGACTTGTGGTTTTCAAATGCTTATCCTTCCCTTGGATGATAGATTCAAGCCTATTGTTTTTGTTTGTTAAAACATCAACCTAGTCTTTTAAAAACTTAACTCGTGACTGTAGAAACGATACATCAGTATAGTATTTGTCGATCCATGATAGACAAACATTGCACTATGATTGAATGGAATTTGCATCAGAATGAAAGAGATTATGGATCGGAGGACCCTCCATACGGATAGTATATTTATTGCAGAGCTAGACACCTGGAAACTCTGGATTGTCTTGCAAGCAAGGAGGCAAATTATCAACAAAGTTATAGGGATGGTTAGGGTGTGGCCCGAATGACATAGGGTCTTCTTCTACAAGGAATTTGTTAATTTCAGAGTCTGAGCTTTCGTTAACCTCAATCATGCTAATCACATCTCCATGAGAGCTTGTCTTATTTCGAAGACTTCAAGAAATTAGCCTGCTATCTCTTTTGTTTTTGAAATTTACATCAACATTACTTTTAAACTTCTTTCTTGTAGGTTTCCTTGCAATTTTAACACAGTCCTCTGAATGTGTAACTGGTTGACTAGCCTGTTGAATGACCTTTGGATAGATCAAGGGTTCGTTGTTAGGGGAAGAGTCACAATCTTGGGGAGGTTGAAGAGATGTCATCAGGTGGACAAGGGTTTCCTCAATGATGGGCTTATCTACTTCTCCCAATTCAGGGTTACCATAACCATTCCGTGTAATAAACGAATCCCAACAGTCATTTTGAGACTCTAATTGATGTATGAGGATGATTTTAATCAGGATGTAATGAAAAAGACTTGAGTCTGACCTCTGTTTCTTAAATCTTTTCCCCATTTTATATAGACTTCTGAGTAGGTAATATGTCATATTCAAAGGGAAACCCATAAAATTCCTAAGCAGGTGTAAATGATATAGAAATACAAGTCTAAACTGTCCCTCACATGTAACAAATTGTTTCACCACAACGATTAAATCATGCGATCGATATTTTAAGAATAAAATTGGCATACATCTATCACAGCTAGTTATTTTTTGCACTGTGAATAGCAGGGTCCAAGGGACTTCCTCCACTTTCGTGTTTTTAAACCATTTCTAACCAACCGCAGGAAATCCTATGGCTTGACTCAGGAAATCCTCAGTTACCTCCAATTTCACATCACCAACTTTTTCCCTACAACCATCAAAGGATAAGGCAAACTCTTGGGCAACCTGAAGATTAAAACCCCGAAACTTCTTGATGAAAACATGCCAGCCATTTCTTTCCAAATCCTCCCTAGCATCATCATATGAGAGCAGGGTTTGGATACTGTTTGGTTCAATCCTTACTATAGGGGCCATACTGGACGGGAGGGTAATCAAAGCACATCATACAGGTAGGGTTTGCAAAAATGAGATAGAGCCATAACCCTGAGCCTAACAATACAAGTTGTAATGACTCATACGATGGGAAGGGTTTTTAATTAAAACGCATGCGAAGAGGTTTTTGAAACCCGAGACCATCCTAAGAAGTAATGGCAATCTGTACATTGTATGCCACCTTGGTATTGATTACGAGCTAGGACCAAAGTACTCAAAACAAACATAAGTGCACACATCATGGTTTGATTACAAATTTGGGTAAGTTTAAAAAATCAAATAATCAAAATTTTGTGAGAGAAATGTGATCAAAGATCAAACCAAAACCAATACAAAAAAAATCAAATGGTGGGGGTCTTTCGTTTGTTAAAACTATCAATCTCTTAGGCATGCTTAGAGTTGAGAGGGTAAAAAACAAAACAGGGTAATATCTTCATGGCAAGGAATCAAACTCCATAACAAATTAAATAAACCATTTGCCTTCAATGAAACTTTAAAACAAAATGGTAATTACAGTCACAAGTTTTCATGCTTTCAGTCATGAAAATGAAGCATGAATAGATGATAAGTAAAAAGTGACAATTTAGAGCTGTCGTTTAGGAGATTGCTCATGAAGATTAATAATATTTCAGAGAGCCTATGTATGCAGCTTACATAGGTCATTTTATAAAAATAACAATTATATTATTGCTGCCAACAATGGCGACATGCTGGGAGAAGTAGTTATCTCTATTACACGAACGAGTTCAGGTTAGAAAAATCTAAAAAACTTCAAATCGAAGAACAACCGAAAAGCCATTTGAACATCTCAAATAATCATAACGCAGTCTAGTTTTAGATAACTTTTATTTTTAAAGAAACGAAAACTAGTGACAAACTTGGTGAAAGAAAGCCACGATGTTAAGTTAAAATCTCCAATAATATTGACAGGGCCGCTGCTGCCAACAGTCATCCATAGCCTTGACAGGGATGTCAATTAACCCACTCTGACATATGTATCCTGTCAAGAAATTTCAAATCAGAACGAAGGACATTTAAGGCCAAAACAAAATCCATATCTGAGAATTTTCTCTCACCTAACATTGCTTCGCTGCCAGCTGGCCTATTCAGTACCCCGATGAAGTTATCTTGGCGTCATCCATGCATTTACTCGCTGCCAGCAGACCTATTCATTGTCTTGACGGGTTTACAAACACTTCCCACAGCTCTCTGAGAGTTTATTCATATTATATTTGTTTAAAATATTCAATAGAGCGGGGTGACGCTGAAAATTCCAGTCTTTATGTCACAGACCTTAAAAAAAAATTGTGTTTTCCTTCATCAAGATCCAAAAATAGTTCATTAATAAAACCAACTTTCAAGAACAGGGAGACATCGTTGAGTTTCTCTCTTAAAGAATAGGGACAACATAAAAAGATTTTTATAGATGGTCGTGAATACTTTCAATTGTAGATTGAAACCGAGAAAATGCTTTTCAAACTAAAAGTCATCTTTAACAAGGCTACAATTTCAAAGAAATACATCAATTGATGTTCTGACAATTTTCAGCAGTTATTTTCGAGGGGAAGTTTTTTGTTTTCTTTGTCTGAGCTAACCCATGGTGCAATCATGTGTGTTTCAAAGAAAGACCGATAAACAAAAATGAAAACCAAAACAAACCAGAAAAGAAAAAACAAACAACAAGTAAAACAAAATAGAAAATATTTACAAAGGGTGTATGGGAGCGTCATCGGGTGAAGTACTTTTTGAGAGCTTGGCCATTCACCAGGAAGGTGTATGGTTGTCCCTCTAAATTCTACAGGTGAAAGGAACTGGGACCCAGTTTCTCAGCAATTAAAAATTGTCCCAACCACAAGTTTTGAAACTTAGTATGCTCTCCTTTTCCCTCATGAGGTTTGTCCCACTTAAGGGCAAGGTCACCTACCTCAAAATTTCTGTTAGAGGCAGAATTGGAATCAGACAAGTTTTTAACAATGAGTTGATGCTGATCCTATTTTCGTTTTGCTTAAGCCCTTATTTCCTCTGACTTTAGCAAAGCGTTACTTCCGACTCTCCAAGGGAGGGCAGTCTTCTTCTTGCACCTTCTGTGATAACTGTAGATATGGAAGAAGGACATGCGGTGGAAGAATCACTTCCCTGCCGTAAACGAGAAAAAAGGGGGAATTACCAACAACAGTTTTATGAGCTACCCTGTTAGCCCAGATTGCATTCAATAGTGTGTTATGCTAGTTTTTATGGCTTTCAGATAACGTTCTCTTGATGATTTTGATCAGGTTTTTATTAGTTGATTCCGCCAAACCATTACCTTGGGGGTAATAGCTGGTAGAGTGCTTTAATTTTATTCATTTTTCTAGAGAGAAATTGCTCATTTCAAGAGACGAAAAATAGGAAGCATTGTCAAATACTAGGCATTCAGGAATACCAAAACGAGTGATAATATTTGAATTTAGGAAGGATATTACCTGGCTGGTGCTTATAGCTTTTAATGGGGCAGCCTCGGACCACCTGGTGAAATAATCTGTGGTTGTTATGATGTATTTATGTTACTGTGAGGATTCCGGATTGATTGGACCTATAATATCCATACCCCATTGCTGAAAAGGGGAGTCTACCGAAACTGGTTGCAGTGGGAATGCTAGTTTCTATATTCGTCCAGATGCCTTTTGAAAAATTACACACTTGCGGCATAAGGCATGAGAATCTTTGAAAATGGTAGGCCAGTAATAACCTACTCTTAATACTTTGTGGGCGGTGGTGTCTCCACCAAAATACCCACCAGCTTACCCTTCATGTAACTCCAATAAGACCTTTTTTGCTTCATCATTTTCAAGATAGGGCATAAGTATTCCATCGAAATATTGGCGAAACAAAATACTGTTAATCAACTGAAAAGAAGTATATTTTAATCTTATTTCTCTCCTTTTGGGGGGATCAAGGTGACGGGGAGCTGATCCATGTATAAGACAAAATTTTATGTCATCGTACCAGGGACTAGTAAGGTTTTGTGCATAGCAGATTTGATTTTGATAGTGTTGATCTAGAATTAACATATCAGTTTCATTTTGTTGTCCTATAGATGAATCAACAACCAACTTACATAAACCTTGGCCTCTAACAATTTGTGCTGGGACGATTTCTATGTCATATTTTTGTAAGGATGTGACCCAGTTTGCCCTTTTTTGACCTAGTTCTTTCTGTACTAACAAATTTCTAATAGCAGGGTAAGGGACAATGATTTTCATCCTAGATTTCAGCAAATAAGATCGAAAGTGTTTTACCACTTTAAAAACAACATAATCTTGTTGATCTAATGTTGGGTAATTAAGTTCTGCTCCCTTGAAGGATGAGTTCATAAAGGCAATTGGGACTTCATTTTTTTTAGCATTCTTTTGGGTTAGGACAACAGCGTAAGACCGATCAGAGGAAAACGTGTAGAGGGTGAAGTCTTGCAAAAAATTAGGGCTCATTAGGGAAGGAGCGTCTACTATAGCCTTTTTTATTGAGTCAAAATACTAGCTTTCTAAGGGTCCCCAATGATACTGTACATCCCTTTTTATTAAATTTTGCAATGGTCTGACCATTTCTGAAAAGCTGGGGACGAATCTCCTAACAAAGTTTATCTGTCCTAAGAAAGATTGCATGGACTTTTTTGACGAGGGAGGGGGTAGTTTCAAAATGACTTGGGTCCTTTCTGGGTCAATAATCATCCCTTCATTTGATACAATGAATCTGAGGAGCTTACCTTGTTCTACTGTGAAGACAGATTTTTTAGGATTTAAAGAAATGTCGTACTTACGACATCGCTGTAGAACAGATCTTAGATGAGCTAGATGATCCCCTTATTTTTTGAGAAGACAGTGACGTCATCTAGGTAAACTACTATAGATTGATTAATTAAACTGCGGAAAGTGATATCCATCGCTCTTTGAAAAGTGGCACTGGCATTTATGATCCCAAAAGGCATCTTCCTATAAGCGTAGGTGCCCCATGGGGTACGGAAAGTAGTTTTGAGCTGGTCTAGGGGAGACATAAGTACTTGGTTATACCCTGAAAAACCATCCAACAAGGATAATATTTTAGAACCAGATACTTGTTGAAGGATTTGCTCCATGGGAGGGATAGGGTAGTTGTCTTTATTAGACGCTCGGTTAATATTTTAGAAATCGACACATAGTCAGATTTCACCATTCTTCTTCCTCACAGGGACAATATTAGAGACCCACTATGTATGCCTTACTAGGAAGATTATTTTAGCATTCAGGAGTTTGTTTAATTCTTTCTTGATTGTTGGTTCAAGTTTTGGGTGCATCTTTCTTAACTTTTGTTGAAAAGGTTGGGTCTGGGGTTTCATGGGAATAATGTGTTGTATGATGTTAGGATAAAAGGTTTTTAGGTCGTCGTATGTCCAGGCAAAGACATCTTTGAATTCCTTAAACAAATTAATAAATTCTACCTTTTCTTATTCAGAACATCCCAACCCCAAATTGATGCACTGTGGGTTATATTTAGTTCCCAGATTTACTTTTTCATGTCTCAAGGAAGAACTATTCATTTTACAATTCACTGATTTTCTAAACTTATCGTGAAGATCATAAAAAATTTCTAATCTAACCACAGATTTTGGGATAGAGTTTACCATGTTCGATGCAGACTCCGGGGGTCTTGGATCTGGTATTACCGTAAAATCATGAAGGTTTTCATTGTGGGTACCTTCTTCGATTACTGCGCCCTAGAAGTCTCTTCCATGTGCAAAAAACTGATGATTTGTTGATCATCATCGAAGACTCTCCAATTTGTGATGTTGTCCAGGACGGATGGTCTGAACAACAATTCGACGGAAAACGCATTCGAGGATAGGCCTTCCGCAGGAAAAAAATTTGAGGCGACGTTAGCTAACAAATCAGCCTCAGCATTATTCAATCTAGGAATAAATTTATGTTAAACGCAGAAAACTTATTCATCAAATTTCATACCTTAGTCTGATATCTTTTAAGGTGTGGAGATAAACAGTGGATATAATTTTTTACCTCTCTAACCACGATTTTTGAATCACCAAAGACAGTCAAATTTTGAATGTTCAAATCTAGTGCTCTTCTGAGATCTTGCAGGAGTGCCTTGTATTCAGCCGTGTTGTTTGTGCATTTGAATTCTAATAGGCAAGCAATCAAAGTCTTGTTACCTACTGGATCAATGAGCACGCACCCTGTGCCAGCTCCTTCCTTAGATTTTGACCCATCGAAGTAAAGAGACCATATTTGATTTTCGTCAGGTGCATGTGGCCACCGAGAGAAGGTTGTCGACTGCGTGCATGTCATAATTTCAGATTGTTGTTCCGGGTTAGTAATGGTAGAGGTTTCAGCCATGAAATTGCCGAAAAAAGTGTCCATCCCATGTATTTCAGGTGAATTTGCGGAAGCAGTGAATGGTTCATTAGGATCATTTAAATCGGTTACCATGAACTTAAGATAACACTTATGATTTATCTTGATTATGTTAGCCTTTCCATTCTCGGGAAACCACAAGTGAGACCAATCTGTTGTAAAATAGCCATGTAATTGTTCAGACCAATCTCTGCTTAAAAACAAACCATATACTTCTGGGATATCTACGACAATGATATCAATCACTTGATGGACCTTAGGATTAGATGATAATCTGATAAGCACATTTTTTAATTTGCCTATCACTTTAACACTAGTTCGATCAAGCTGAATAATTTTTAGGATGGACGGTTGAACTTCATCATTAATTTTTTGACATACAGACCAAGGAATTATGTTTGATGATGTACCTAAATCTACCATACAGTTATGTACATTTCTATTGAAAATTTCAAAAGTCAACAAAAAGGGAGGGACATTTCTGCGAGTATTAACAACAGAGGTTTGTTGTTTTTTAATCGCAGTCTCTGAAACTAGTTTATCTACATTTGTTACACTTTTTACAGAATGTCTCTTTTATCAGAAGGCTCTGACATCATTTTGGCAGAGACCTTTTGAAGAGTTTTGGGGTTGTTTTCAGCAACCTTGTTGTTGTTTGGATTGTTGTTTTTGTTGTTTTCTGCAATATTCTGCAACATCTTTTGCAAAAGAAAAGGGAATTTTAATAATTCGTAAACAGAGATGTTAGCCCTAAGATTTTTTATATCCTCAATCAAATCATACTCTAAACTTGGGGCTGCTGAATTCTATTTAGTCTCAATTGATTTAGACTGTTTTGGAGGTGCATTAGTTACAATCTCAGAAGAAGACTTATTTGTTGTCTTGCTTCTGGTATTGTAAGGATGCACAGTTTCAAAATTAGCTTGAAAAATGTTATCCAAAAAATGTCCGAAAATGTTTGGGGAGGATTCTTCCTCTTCTACTATCTCTTGTTCAGCTACTTCTTCAGGAATATCGGGAGGAATCAAGTTATCATGTGCTTCTAGAATCGTTTGAATAGCAAATTGTAAGCTTTCTAGATTTAGGCATTCAGAATTAGAGTTAGGCCGGTTTGTGGGAAAAGGATTTCTAAAAGGGGCTTTGTAAGGCCCTTTGCTCGAAGAAGCTTCTTCAACCGACCTTTTCAAATCTATAAATTGATTAGACAACTTCTGAATGACCTTCTGTAAGTTTTCTAGATCCGAACTATCTGGTTGAGTTTTGTTTTGGGGGGGTCTAGGAAGGATTTTGATCGTCTTCTTGAAGGATGAAATAGTCTCTGTCTCGTTAAAGGTATTGTCTTTTAGGCTGAGAATGTATTTCTCGATTTGAATCGCCTCTTCGAAGGCTTCTAACAATGTGGCTTTCTTGGACCTTTTTACCCAAATTGCTATGTTTTGATGTAAGGATTTCGTGTAGTATGCAACGATAAGATTTTTGATAGGCATCGAATCCATGGGGATTCACTTCTTTAATGTCAGGAACCTTTGATTAAAGTATTTTATCTTTTCTTTGGGGTTCATCTTTAAACTAGAGAGTTCCATGACTAGAACTTCAGGAGACTTATCGTCTCCGAATTTCTCAAAGAAACTGGACTCGAATTTATCCCATGACATGATGGTGTGGGGTTGTTGGGAAAAGTACCAAGTAGAGGCATTTCCTTCAAAGGTGTAGAGAAAAAATCTACACACTATGTCTTCGTGCTCAACACTATGGAGCCTAATGGCTAGCATAATTATTTTGATATGATCTTCAGCAATTTGCTTCGAATTTGGGTCAAATTTAGGGAGCCATTTCTCTGGATGTTTAGGCAAAGGATGTTGGGGCCTAGGTATGGCCACTGCATCTTGGTCGAGCCAAGGTTTGGCGGGATTGTTCAGATTGGCCATAGGTGTGGGTGGCGTCGAAGGCTAAGATGAGGAACTGCCTTCATCTGATGATTCTTCTCCAGAAGAAGAAGGAGATGAAGGGGGTGGTGATGGTGGAATACTAGACCCTCCTACTGTAGGAGTAAGGATATGATATGGATCCGTAGGGTTTAGGGTAATATCAGTACCTTCTAGTTGCTCTCTGATATCAGAGAATTCTAATGGTTGGTTCAAAGGCTAACCTGATTGTTTGATACGGGCCAAGGCACTGTGCATTCTTATGAGGGATTGACGAACAATTTCTTGTACGTCGGTCCCTGGGGGATTTGAAGTTACTGGTTCAACGGTGATATGTGGATTGTCGTTTGATGTGGTTTCTATTTGAGGGACAATGTTGTCTTCTTAATGACTTCTTTTTATTATAGGTGAGTGGGTAGGTGGGGAAGGAGTCTTACGACCTCCTCATGCCATTAATAGTATTCAGGACCTCCTTCTAGCGCCATTTGTTAATGGGAAAAATTGATCGCTCGTCAACTGGAAGAGTGAATCCGGTCTAGGGTTGTCTAATTAACCCAATATGTTTGAATTAATTCACTCTGACAGGTTTAGTGGCTCCGTTGGTCGATCTAAGTTCTAAAGAAAGCTAAAAATAACTAAAGGAAATAAAATAACTTAATAAATAACAATCACTAAAATCTATATGTACATCTAAATATATATATATATATATATATATGTACAGTTTATTTAAATAATATATGTATAATAGTTCTATATAAAATCTGTACAAATCATGAGTTTTAATCTAAACTCATAAAAATCAAATGTAAATTGGTTCCTTTAACAATAGTAATAAAGAAAGTGAAAATACTATTTAATTTTTTTTGGTTTGTTTTCTTAGATGTATACATTCATGAAATCAAATATTAAACTACTTAATTGAAAATAAAATTATAGATAATGGAAATCATACTATATATATGAAGCTTCTAAAATAAACAAGCAAATGAAATAGAATAACAGACTAACCTATTAATGCATCCAATGTATGTTCAATAGAGAATATCCAACCACCTTATCTGGAAAGTAAACCTGCAATGGATCTTAAGATTGTTCTGAACAAATGCGAAACGAATATGCTGAAATTGAGTTACGACAACAGAACATAAAATAGATACAGTCACAGTGGTCTTAATGATTTGCAAGTAACTACGATGAGATAAATCTTCTTGTAAGAACTTGCATGTAAACATTCAACAGAAATTAGAGATAAATCTCCTAATTTAAATTAGATAGATGATCAATGTGCATTGTATCTGAGACATAAGATATGGACAGCATATAAAAATGAATCATACCAACTTGCAATAAATCATGACGACGAAAGCGATCACCATCTATTATCAAATCAAAATAAACATAACTTGAATCAAAACATCATACATAAAAGCTAAAGTTGTAACGTGCATTCTGTTCCATTCAAGTCTGTGATAAAATGCCCATACTCTTGCCCCAGGCCGAGATGATCCAATGCTTACAAAATGAAACGTTTGTAAAGGTATCATGAAACATAACTATTTCTGTTCCTGAGATCAAATTTGTTTCAAAAAATAAGGGGGATGCAACCACCCTGATTTTACTAAATATCCAAAAACTAACAACAATCTATTTCTGTTATTCAAAATATATCATAGAAATGACTGGGAGATATTAAAAGTGCCTCATATCATCTTTGAAATCATGGGCTCCTGAATTATATTGAAAGAAAAAGAAAATAGCAAGATCTCAGATATGTTCTCTATCATTGATTTAGACAATTCAAATTTTCTTAACTGGCTACAGAATCTTGCGATTCTGTAGCTAGTTATAATAGTAAATGAAATCTCATTTTATTGAATAAACAAAATAGACTAATCTAATAATAAAAATAGTTTATTCAACAAACCAAATAATCTAACTTAAGAATGACACAATCATGTTATTAAATTAAAAAAAATCATACTTCTAATCATGAAATCAAACCATATCATGAAACTTTGGAGTTACCGATGGTTGTAGTTGCCTCTACATTTTTAAAAACCACATGACCTGTGGTTTTCAAATGCTTATCCTTCCCTTGGATGATAGATTCAATCCTGTTGTTTTCGTTTGTTAAAACATCAACCTGGTCTTTTAAAAACTTAACTCGTGACTGTAGAAATGGGACATCAGTATAGTATATGTCGATCCATGATAGACAAACATCGCACTGTGACTGTATGGAATTTTCATCAGAATGAACAAGATTATGGATCAGAGGACCCCCCCCATATAGATAGTAGATTTATTGCAGAGCTAGACGCCAGGAAAATCTCGATTGTCTTGAAAGCAAGGAGGCAAATTATTGACAAAGTTATAGGGCCGGTTAGGGTGTGGCCCGAATGACATAGGGTATTCCTCTGCAAGGAATTTATCAATTTCAGAGTCTGAGCTTTTGTTAACCTCAATCATGCTAATATCATCTGCACAAGAGGTTGTCTTATTTCGAAGACTTCGAGAAATTAGCTTGCCAGCTCTTTTGTTTTTGAAATTGACATCAACATTACTTTTAAACTTCTTTCCTATAGGTTTCCTTGCAATTTTAACATAGTCCTTTGAATGTGTAACCAGTTGACTAGACTGTTGAATGACCTTTGGATAGATCAAGGTTTCATTGTTAGGGGAAGAGTCACAAGTCAGGGGAGGTGGAAGAGATGCCATCGGGTGGACAAGGGTTTCCTCAATGATGGGCTTATCTACTTCTCCCAATTTAGCATTACCATAACCATTCCGTGTAATAAATGAATCCTAATAGTCATTTTGAGACTCTAACTGATGTATGAGGATGATTTTAATCAGTTTGTGATGAAAAAGACTTGAGTCTGACCTCTGTTTCTTAAATATTTTCCCCATTTTATATAGACTTCTGAGTAGGTAATATGGCATATTCAAAGGGAAACCCATAAAAATCCTAAGCAGGCATAAATGATATAGAAATACAAGTCTGAATCGTCCCTCACATGTAACAAATTGTTTCACCACAGCGAGTAAATCATGCCACCGATCTTTTAGGAATGAAATTGGCATACCTCTATCACAGCTAGTTATTTTTCGCTATATGAACAGCAGGTTCCAAGGGACTTCCTCCGCTTTTGCATTTTTAAACCGTTTGTGAACAACCGCGGGCAATCCTATGGCTTGACTCAGGAACTCCTTGGTTACCTCCAATTTCACATCACCAACTTTTTCCCTACAACCATCAAAGGATAAGGAAAACTCTTGGGCAACCTAAAGATTAAAACCCTGAAAATGTTTGATGAAAACATGCCAGCCATTTCTTTCCAAATCTTCCCTAGCATCATCATATGAGAGCAGGGTTTGAATACCATTTTGTTCAATCCTTACTACAGGGGCCATACTGGACGGGAGGGTAATCAAAGCACAACATACAGGTAGGGTTTGAAAAAAATGAAACAGAGCCATAACCCCAAGCCTAACAATACAAGATGTAATGACTCATACAATGGGAAAGGTGTTTAATTAAAATGCATGCGAAGAGGTTTGTGAAACCCGAGACCATCCTAAGAAGTAATGGCAATCTATACATTGTATGCCACCTTGGTATTGAGTATGAGCTAGGACCAAAGTACTCAAAACAAACATAAGTGCATGCATCATGGTTTGATTACAAAGTTGGGTAAGTTTAAAAAATCGAATAATCAAAAGTTTTTTGAAAGAAATGTGATCAAAGATCAAACCAAAACCAATACAAAAAAAATCAAATGGTGGGGGTCTTTCATTTGTTAAAACTATCAATCTTTTAGGCATGCTTAGAGTTGAGAGGGTCAAAAACAAAATAGGGTAATATCTTCATGGCAAGGAATCAAACTCCATAACAAATTAAATAAACCATTTTCCTTCAATGAAACTTTAAAACAAAATGGTAATTACAGTCGCAAGTGTTCATGCTTTCAGTCATGAAAACGAAGCATGAATATATGATATGTAAAAAGCGACGATTTACAATTGTTGTTTAGGAGACTGCTCATGAAGAGTAATAAAATTTCATAGAGCCTGTGTAGGCAGCTTACGTAGGTCATTTTTTAAAAATAACAATTATATTATTATTGCCAACAAGCCGCTTCACTTACAGATTTGGAGCATCTGCGCCATTTGGAAAAATACTATCAGGACTCCACACAAGCCATGGTGTTTTTGAGAAGTGAGTTACAAGATGCCTATACCAAATTCATGAATGAATGACACCTTTTCATTGCAGGTAGAGCCAATTTCCAAGAAGACACCCTTATGGCACTAGAGACCTGCAAGGACATGGAAAGGTGGTATGAGAAAACTCACCAAGTAGTAGAAAGGATCAATTACATCAGCGCGGTTCAAAAGGGTCAAGATGCAGAAAAGCACGACATTCAGGTGCTAAGGGATATCAACATCAATCAGATCAGGAAAGCAACTGAATACTGGGTAAAACTATCTAAGGAACCTCAACAGGAGATTCAGGAGAAGTGGACCAAGTGTGAAAAGAGATGGGAAAATATTAATCAAGAGATGAAAGGCATCTACCTCCCAGAATTCAGATCACTTGAAGACTTTATCAACCTATATGAAATAGTCAAGCAACATGCAGAACAAGACTCAACATGAAAAACCGAGATAGAAAAGGTGGTAAGCATGGTGCTAGGTCAAGTACAACAGTTCATGGAGCATTTGATTAAGGCTCGAGTAGTTTTGTAGTAGTTGAGTGTTAAAATAATCAAGTATAGAGAATGAGCAGTAGAAGTGAAACAAATCCTTTCAGCCTTGATGGATCAGCATAGGTTCCCATATGCCAACACATGCGAGGAAATTTTCGTCAAATGGTCGGAATATGAGAAGAGTCATACACTTCAGTAAAACTATTCAATGATTCTTAGAGAACAAAGGGATTAAAGCACCACATGGTGATATTTTGTTTTACTTAGCTTGCACTTGTAATAGCTATTTTTAGCTAACGATTCAGTATAACTAAGAGGATTGACCTTTCAACAAGGGTTGATGGTTTTGGGAAAGACCCTCATTTTTGGAATTGTAAATAACTATTTTTGAAATACCTTAATTGAGAAGTCTTGTTTAGGACCAGAGACATTTTTTTTGTTTTTCATCAAAGGCGTTGTGTGATTGGATTGAGGAGGAATTACTTTCAACCTTATTTCATTAATGGATTTTGTAACGAGAAAGAGTTTTTGAACCTATTGATAAGTTAATTGTTTCAATAGTTGTTGTATTTCTTGTCTCTAATGATGAAATCAAATCGTTGTGTTAATGTATGATTAATTCTAGAGCTAAGGAAACTATTTTTCTTTCCATCATCTTATTGCATGCGTGTTTTTCTTACGATAATTGTATCTCAGTCGACAATTGAAATACCAACAAGTTAATGTATTAGTACTAGACTTGTCACAAGTGTGAATATCTTTGTCTGCATGCTTGAGCACAAGGGTTATCCCAATCTCAACCTTCTTCAGTAGTTAAGAAACCCCCTTTATCGGTTGGTTTATACCAACACACATATTTTCATCAGACCCATCTAATAAAAGAAAATACAAAAAGAGAACATTTAAACTGAAGGAGGAACTTTCATAAGAAGATATCCTATCAATCACTACATAAATCCCATCAATAAATTGGCCATATCGAAATATCTGGAGAACCATTCCACCATGAAACACTGCATAGTCTAATTGGGCCTCTGTGGCATGTTTGGTTCTTGTTGTTAAGTTAAAGGGATTTAGGACACCTCAACATTATGTTTTATAGAGTGATGATATAGTTGCAATAAAGAGTGGCTAGGATGAACATGGAATCTCTTATAGAATGTTCAGAAAACTTATTGTCATTTGTCATCTTGTTGGCATATCACCTTCAAATGCTCAATGTCAGGTGGAATACAAGTTCTTCAGGTAGAATACATCCATGCTATCGATCAGAAAAAAGAATCAAGAATATAGGTGGGAGAATATATTGACACCTTAGTTCATTTAATTTATCCATTCACGTGGCTACTTCAATATAATTGATGTCAAAATATCAGTGTTCTGTTTTTGGTGATCAAGTCAAAGATGGAGAATTCTATAATCAAATAAAGTGGCATAACACCTTGCAATTTCAACACTTCAAGGCTTTGTAATCAACAATCAATATTCAATCCCAATTTTCCAGGCAACATATCATCTTCATTTAATTTGGATACAACATATTAAGGCCATTTAGCATTAGAAGATAGCATAGGATCTTGTCAAAATATTATCTCCAGGTTTCTGGGAAAATAAAATAAACAATCAAGTTTAGATCAATGTGTTTCAACTACAGGTGGTGGCAATTTGAAATATACATTCAAATTCCCATATTTTTTTCAATTCCCGTTATATTTCAGGAAGGGAATTTCGGGCCTAATTTTTGACCAAACCGTAAGGAATTTTATGAAATATGCATCTAACCACGATAAAAATTTCTAGAAATTTTCAAATTAAGGGATAGGTGGTAGACCAAAGAAATTTCAAGAAGATTTATGGAATTCATTCCATATTTCTTTCATTTAAGTCTCAGATTGGTATCTTTTGTTTAAAAAGAGTGAGCATGAGTTTATTGTGGTAATTTAAGATAAAAATGTATTATTTATATGTAAATATGATATTTTTTGAGGGGGGGTGAGTGGTGTGCATAACAAAGACTTTGTTTCTGATTGTAAAGTCTAGATACCATGACTCATTTCATTTTACACTCAATGTTAAAGGCTATCTGACGAGAAGAATCTCTCCTATGTTCTCTTATTGTTCATTTTCTTACTTCAAAAACATGTTATCTTTGCATAACAAAGACTCTGTTTCTGATTGTAAAGTCTAAGACTCATTTCATTTTACACTTAATGCTAAAGGATATCTAATGAGCAGACTCCTTCCTATGATCTCTTATTCTTAATTTTCTTACCTCAAAAACATGTCATCTTTGCAAATCATTGAATATATATTGTTATGTTAGTAACACGGTGAATATTTTATTGTTTTCTTTCCCATTACAATACTTGTTATTGAGTACATTATTTTTTGTTTCTGAATGACATTTAGGATCAGGAATCTTCCTATGTGAGTGAATATATTGGGAACTTTCATATTTTTTTCATCTAATTATTTTGTTTTCCTCAATGGATTGAATACTATTGATTAAGTAAGCGTGATAGGAAATTAATTTGTGATCAAAGATTGATGTTGTCCTTCTTCATCCATTGCTGAAAACTCAAACCTTTTTCAAAATCTAAAACATAGCTATAA
This sequence comes from Picea mariana, assembly GCA_032191745.1. Taxonomy (NCBI): domain Eukaryota; kingdom Viridiplantae; phylum Streptophyta; class Pinopsida; order Pinales; family Pinaceae; genus Picea; species Picea mariana. The sequence continues at coordinate 34,070 of JASDQU010438132.1, forward strand.
TAATAAAGCATTGCAATAACTTGATGATGCCCCAGCTTTCCATTTAGTAGTCAAGTGAAACTTTAGGGACTAACATGAAGGAGGATTCCGACATCCTACTGTAAGAGTTGGTTGAGGGATATGACTCTCACCAAATGAAAAGGGAGAATAAGGGGGCATCATGCCCCCAGAACCAAAACTAGGATTCACATAAGAAGACGAGACAAAGGATGGATAGTGTGAAGACATGTCTATCATACCAAAATAAAAAGTATTAGAGGCCCAAGGTATTTGTTGAGTATCATGATTCGACGTACCACTCTGAAATACAAAAGGATTCATCCCCATGGAATGAGAAAAGACCACGGGCTGGGTAGTGCTAGCTGAGGGAGTCACAGGGGCTCCACTAACCATAACAATGAAAACTCATGATGTAATACAAAATCCTAAGGCCAACTAATAATTAGAGAGCACACCAAATTAAAGAAAAAAGGCTAATGCACAAAAAAAAGATATAGTGGATGAAAAGGGGCCTCCCTCAGTAGAGTAGGTATTTCTCACCCAAGAGGGGCCTGAGACTCCCTTCAAAATATTGGAGTTATCAGAATCAATTATAAGGGCCCTCGTGGGCTTAATAGTGCAGTCAGTCAGATTCACCCAGAGAGGTAATCCTCCATAAAGGTTGTGTGTTGTCTGACCCTTATCTGACTCGGGGTACTTTCATAATAATCCCTGCAAGTAACCTATGTGGCTACCTATTTCAAACAACTAGAATCACCACAATATAACCAATGTGTAGGCGAACATTAATAAGTTCAGTCCACCATATGGGCAGGGTAACAAAGCCTGAAATCTTGAAAGCGTCGACTTTCACAGAGGTAAAGGTACTAGAAATACCCCCAAATATGAATAGAACCCCATAAATATATCTGACACTAAGAAGGTATTAGAGGGCTATATATACAACCAACTTCATGCGACCTCATGCTTAGCTCTGGTGTGAGTGGAGTCTCATGATGTCACTAATTACACAATGGGTTTCACCACACCTTGTTCAGACACATATGTTTAATTTAATATCCTTGGAGATAGTTACTCACAAAACTATATTTTCCCTATGTCCTATACTTGTTTGTGTACACAAAAATAAAATAATTTCTAATGAATTTTAATTAATCAACGTTAATTTGAATGGCTTCTTCTTACTCAAGAGGTGTAGTCATGAAAATGATGGTATTATGACTCAATGAATATACTTTACAATCACGCTACTGCGGTTTCCTTATTCATTTTATTTACCTGCATTTGCGTGGCTGGGGAGATTGGATTTTTCCCCAAGCTTCTACGATATTCAATCACACTTTTAAAACAATACTTGAAACCAAGCTTTAGGTCCTCCTCGGTGGCAGCAATTTGGAACGTATTTAACTGCAATGCATAACACCATTAAAATTACCAATAACAAAAACAAATATTTGTTCACTACTGCTAAATAAATATTCACCATAGTTAATCATTTAATTCTTACTATTCAGGATTTTAGTTTTCCATAGCCACCCTGGCCTAGTTTATGTTGCATGTGCTTTTCCACTTTAGCCTTGGTTTCTTTGGAGGTGTCAGGTAGCCTATATATGGAATTTTTGAAAGACGTTATATATCGTAATTCTTACTTAAAACAAGAAAGAAAAAAATAGATGAGCATATTTCACTAAGAAGATGACATGTGTTGTACCTTTCTTTACCAGGTCGTGGATGTCTTGGATGTTTTTTAAAAAAGTTCTTCTTTGCATCCTCTATCAGGGCCTTCCACTCTTTCTCTGGAACCATGGGAGGGAGCTCATGCTTGAGGTCTAATTGCAATCTATCCCTATATTGGGCTTTGGTATATTTTAAATTCTCACCGGCTAACTTTGTAACCACTTTCTTGTTGAATGTATTATCGAACAAGTTTACCATTTGGCCTATCAATTCATATTTCTTTTTTCTATATTGGGAACTCCAATTCTTTTTCAATCAAGTTTCTGTAGAAAACATGGTTTGTTGCAGAAACGTGTTATCCATTCATTTATAATAATCTCAACAAATGTACATTTCAATTTCATGATAAAAATGAATCAATTAATTAACAAATACTTGCAGTCTTTTGAATCTTGATTGGAACACATGTGTCATCCACCAAAAAGGTGAGATATAGTGATCCGATGCTTTTAATTCATGTTGCTCCATGAATAGATTCCTCTCCATCTACAGTACGTTCATCTCTGGAGTCATGTGGAGTCTCAGGCTCCGACTCATCATGCTCTTGTGTGTCATGCTAGTCAACATCAGTTCCCTCATCAATGGATTCGAGGTGAACCTCAGGAGGGTCAAAAAGCCTCATTTGTACTTTTCTTTGTCAAAATTTTTGTTGCATTGGACCATCACTGCTACTTATAGCAATTGCAGGCTCAGCAGGTTCCTCGGGCACGAGGTTTAAAAAATCCTACAAACAAAAAAATTTACTTTATCAGATCATATAGAAAATATAAACAAAAAAATAGATATGAAATTGTCATAGCTGATAAAAATATGTGAAGATTCCACTTACCCAAAAAAAAATTATTAGATTTTGTAGCTCTGCAATTCTTGCCCTGTCCTCTTGTGTCATGGGGTATTTTGCCAAACAAAGCTAGATATTCTATGTTTTCCTTCTTCAAGGCCTTCACAGCAATTGATATTGGGTTAGTGAAATAAAATATTTAGTCCTGAAGCTCCTCATCGTCCAAATCGACTGTACTGGACTAAAAACATGAACAATAAATGAAATTAAAATAATTTTAACATCAAAAAATTTTAGATATTGTAATCAAATTTAGTTATTATTAAGCACTAATAGTTACCTGATGTTGTTGTGCAGTCGAAGACTTCCCACGGTCACCTTGCTATGATCTACTATGAGTGGGTGACTTCCCACGGTGACCATGCCACAATACATTAATGAATAAAATTAATGAGATGAACTTTAACATTTGAGAAATTTAGTTATTGTAGTCATAAGTTGTTACTATATTTAACATTTACCTGTTGAGGCACAATGGGTTCCTTTACATGGTCACCCTAGAAAGATGTAGCGTGTGACTTTCCACGGTTTCCTTAGACATATGTTGACAGAATAAATCAATCAACAAAAGTTATGAAATTCACCTATAACATTAAAAAAATGAAATATTGTAGTAATATTAAATAAATATTGAAATTTCAAAACTTTAGTTGGTGTAGTCATAAGTTGTTACTGTATTTAACATTTACCTGTTGAGGCACAGTGGGTGCCTTTCCATGGCCACCCTGTACAGATGTAGCATGTGATTTTCCATGGTAACCCTGGACAGATGTTGACACAATAAATTAATCAACAAAATTTATGAAAGTAATTGTAACAATAAAAAAATGAAATATTGCAGTAATATCAAAAAATAAATAATGAAAAATGAAATATATGCAGTAAAAAATTGAAATATTGCAGCGATAAAATATAACAATGATTGATCAAAGGTTGATTTGAATGGTATGTAATATATTTACCCTCATAGCTGCACCCCCTCCATCTATTTGATTTAAGTTGTAATCGATCAACAACTCTTCACTTGGAACTATTGTTTTTGTCGCACATACAAATATACGATTTCCTCTGCGTCCCTCAAATATGCAATTCGGTTGCTTAGTTGTGGCCACTAGTCGTGTATTATTTATAAAGCCCACAATTTTTCTAGAATTTGTTGGCCTTCCATCAATATACATAGTCACCCCTTTATTTTGATCGTTATCTACTAGTTGTATATAATTTGTGGCAGCTCAGTATCTCTACATACTTTGTGTGTACCAGACCAAAATAAACCAGTGATTTTATTTGTATAATGGTCTAACATACTCCATCAATTTATTTACAGTTCCATAGACGACCTTTATTCCATGCATGGAAAATAACCCCAATCCATGTAAGGACGAAGGAGAAATGTGATACATTCTCCCACTGATGAAGAAATTTGTGTCCACTTCAGGTAGCTCCTTAGGTACGCATCCTTGCACTAGATTTATATACCTCAAGGGAAACTCAATGTCACCTATTCTCTCAGCATCATAATTACATGACCCTCTATTGGCAATAAAAAATTGCATGCGTATACAAAATCTTTTCCTTACCTTTTCAGATCTAGTTGATCTAGAACCAGTAGATCTAGTACAACATGTCTCACTTTCAACTTCTCTGAGTATATCTTAATCATCACTCGAGGAACATAGATCCAAAAGATACCTATTTAGTGGTGCCTACACTCGTTAAAACAAGAAGATAAGTTATCGTGCGAATATAAGTTTGTGGTATCAACACTTGAAAAAATGAGAAGATAAGTTAGTGAGCAAATATTCAGGGAACCCGTGTTTTTCTTGGAGAATATACTTGATTCTATTGTATGTAAGAAACTTATTGGGGTCCTTTTTTACTTGATTCATATCATACTTGGAATCCCATTATTGTTATCTTGGTATGCTTTGGGTGTGAGTCTTCTCTTTTATAGAATGGCCTAGATTGTAAGAGTTGTGAAAACCATGGAAGAATTTAAGATGAAAAATGTTCTTGGTGACTCTCAAAGGCACCCAATTGTTGAACTTACTCTTATAATAAAGGTTGAATGAAAAATCTTACAATCTAGGCCATTCTTGAATCCAAAATCAATTCCATACTTAGCACTATTAGAACTTGTGTTATACCTTCATTTATTTCTTATTTTCTTTCAGAGAATGGATATATCAAAACATTCTCTTGAAGAATTTTAAGAGTTCAACAAGGATTTCCTAATTCTTGACACATTGTTCAATACTTTCCTAATTGGCTTGTTATAATAAGGTTGTTTTTATGAAATTAGCTTCTTCATAACTTGAGGGTATTCACTCTTCTTATGACATCCATTTGTACCTCTAATTTTCATACACCTTTGTATAATCAAGTGAATGAGAGGTGTATGAAATTCGTTAGGATAGAAAGAGGCATTAAAGTCCCAACATTAGGCTTGGGAATTTATGTAGATAGGGTGATGAAGGAAATGCATACTAAGCAAGGATATTTAGGGTCTATGATACTAAAAAGGCTTAGTGGATGGCACTTTTCTTGATGATACTAAAAAGGCTTAGTGGATGACACTTTTCTTGATGATACTAAAAAGGCTTAGTGAATACTCAACAAGATAGATTCTTTAGAATTAATGAATGGTTGGAGTATACTCAACAAGATAGATGCTTGATAATTAATGAATGGTATCCCAATGGTGCTAAGGCCTCATCTAAAGATGGGTTAAGTGACTAGGTTCAATGACAAGGCAATATAGAAGTTATATGAAAAAGTAAAATTGTTCTTGCAACAAGTATAAGTGCCAATAAAACTTGAAGGAAAGGACAAACTCTTATATGAAAAAATATATTCTTGCACTATTCAAGATAGGTACATTAACAATGGTGCATGAGAAACACACATATAACAACAAAGCCAATGGTATCTTTCAAGTACAAAGACTGTCAATATGTAAATGATTTCTAGTAATAAAGTATCACTAATGACTGCCCAGGAATGTAATTCAAATGCTACTTCTCCAATGTGTAATCAAGAGCACATAATGACACTTCATTCAATGTAATTTCCAGATCATGGATGATGAAATATGACTATGTAAAGCATTACTTCCAGCATATAAATGACTATCCAATCAATCTTGTATTGTCACCACTTCAATGTATGTAACACACCCCATCCACCCACTGACCGGGAAATGTCACTTACTCAGACAATTAACTTAGCTCTGACAACATAATGTAACACCCAGTAATCAACTGAGTTATGTCACATAAATTTTTTTTTTTTTTTTAGTTTAAATGCATGCAAACCGTCCACTTAAACATAAACATATTGAACTACATGCATACATATATGCATACATACATACTGAACTGCATGAAATTAAACATACACATGCAATGCTCTAGCAAAAGCTTCACATATAAAATATAAATAAACAGTTGTGTTCTGTAAAATATATGATTTTCAGACTGACTTAACAATGAACACAAACATGCAACATATACAGGGTATATCCTTAAACATACAGACAGTTATGCTCACACAAGCAATAAAACCCATAAAATAACACACAAATGACAATGCAGCATGGAATTCAACACATAACCGGTACTTATCTTGGTAAGAATGTCACCAACTGTGTGCAGACCGTCCATGAACCTCCCAACCTTAGACTACACTATTCGTCACTCTCAACAGTGAGTCACCCCCTAGTTGGGACTAGACTCCACCCACGAAAGGGATTTCTAACTCGACTAAAGGTTCATGTTCAAACAGAAAGAATCCCTCTCAGGTTTTCACTCAACCACAGCTTACAACCTCTCCTTTCCCACATACCTGTCCCACCCAAGGAAGTGTGCCCCTTCTGTGCTCAATAGTCCTTCGGCTGCCCCACTTACCTTCCATGGATTCAACAAAAGACCGAACCCGAAGTCTTAGAGCGTTGTAGTCGTATTTTATCACCTTCAGGAAATCGATCCTCAGCAATTCCCTCACTGAGATAATTGCTCACAGGCCTGACAACCCGCCTCTTTAATCATGCTCCCAAGATGACAGGTACACCAACAGGAATGGATATCAATATGGTCTAGGTAAGGTGGTAGGAAGATACGAGGTATCTCAAGGACTGACGAAATGTATCCTCGATACTGGTTCTCTGGTCAAAGGAAAAGATGGTAAGATTCTCCTCTTCACAATGGTCGATTCCCCCCAAAGGAACTAAGTCTCGGCAATAAGTATGCATGTCTCCAACTTGACACTTGTCATGTTGGAAGCTACTCTGATACATGTGTCCCCTACTTTAGGACTTAGGATAAATTAATTATCTATACTTTATGTTTTTAATAAATATTAATATAATATTTCCTTTTGGCTTTAAGCTCTCTAGCTTAGCCCTGTTCTTAACTTTAGGCCCTCCCTTTCCCTATTTGGTGGAATCTAGTCCCCCTTCTCTTTTATCATGGTCGGTCTGCATGCATTGGTGTATTTTTATATTAATCATGAATTCACTGACCTTAATTTTAGGTCTCTGTCAGACACAATCGTTTTAGGAATTTCATGCAATCATGCCACTTCCTTCATGAAAATATCAGCAACATCTGTTGCTTTGTGAGTAGTTTTTAATGGAATAAAATGGGCAACTTTTGTAAGCTTGTCCACCACTACCATAATCGAATCATGTAGATTTCCTATTCTGTTCAATCCCATAATAAAATCCATTATCACCACTTCCCACTTCCATTCAAGAATGGGCAAAGGTTGCATCAATCCTGTTGGGTGCCTATGCTTTGTTTTAACTTTCTAGCATTCCATATACCTAGCGATGTATTCTGCAATTTCTCTCTTCATTCCTGGACAAAAGTATTGGCTCTTGATCGCTGCTACGGTTTTCTGATATCCAGGGTACCCTGCATAAGGATCATTATGCATCTCATGCAAAATTATACATTTCAAGTCCTGGACATTTGGTACAAAAATTATGTTCTTGTGCAGCAGTATTCCATCTACTCCTAACTTATAAATATCCATTTTCTATGGTGTCTTACCTCGCTATAGTTTTGCTATCAATTATTTATATTGCAGGTCTATATTTGTAGCCTCCAGAATTTTTCTTTTAACATCATTCTAATACATGTTGATGGTTGTAGCATGAAGCTCATGCACCCTCCTGTTGAGTGCATCCACCACTTTATTTTCTTTCCCTTTGATATGCTTTATATCAAAGTCATATTCTCTTAGNACCATCTGCTTTGTCTAGCATTTAGATTTGGTTGATCAAATAAATATTTCAAACCATTGTTGCCTGTTCTTAACTAAAACCTTTTTCCCATGAGGTAGTGTCTCCATTTCCTCAGGGCATGCACTATGGCTTCCAACTCCAAATCATGAGTGGCATAGTTTATTTCATGCTCCTTCAACTTCTTTGATTCATAACATATCACAAATCCATTTTTCTTGAGGACTCCACCAAGTCCTTCATTACATGCATATGTGCAAACAATGAAATCTTCATTTGGGTCTGTAATCCTTAGTATTGGAGAACTTGTCAATAATTGTTTCAAATGTTAGAAACTCCTTTCACAGTCCGACATCCACTGAAACTTCATACCTTTTCTTTGCAAGGAAGTGATTGGGTGTGCTATCTTCGATAATCCTCCAATGAATCTCCTGTAGTATCCTGCAAGGCCCATGAATGATCTAACCTATGTCACATTCTTTGGTGTTGACCATTCTCTAATGGATTCAATCTTCTTGGGGTCCACTGCTATCCCATATTTTGAGATGATATGCCCCAAATAATGAATTTGTTTCTGATAAAATGAGCACTTGCTCAATTTGGCATACAATTGATGCTCCCTTAATACTTGCAACACCATCCTCAAATGATTTGCATGCTCTTCTTCTGTCTTAGAGTATATAATAATTTCATCCAAAAAGACAATGACAAACTTTTCTAAATATTCTTGAAAAACACCATTCATGAATCACATGAAAACAACTAGTGCATTTGACAACCCAAATGGCACCACTGTGAATTCATAATGACCATACCTTGTCTTGAAGGCAGTCTTGTTTATATACTCCTCCTTAATTCTTACCTGATGGTATCCCAATCTGAGATCTATCTTTGAAAAGATATTTGCATCTTTCAATTGATCAAAAAGATCATCAATCCTTGGCAGAGGATACTTGTTATTTACAGTTACTTTATTTAACTGTCTGAAATGAATGCACAATCTTAACGTTCCATCTTTATTTTTCACAAACAAGACTGGGGCACCCCAAGTTGCATTTGCAACTCCTTCAATTCTAGTGTACTCATTCTGTAAGGAGTCTTTGACATGGGAGCTTCTCTTGGTGTCAGATTTACAGAAAAATCAAGGTCTCTCCTTGGGGGTTGTCCTGGTGTTTCCTTGAATACATATTCAAACTCTTTCAGGACTGCATAATTCTCCAAATTTGGCACCTTGTCTTCAAATGTCTCCTCCATATGAGCTGCAAATATTTGACATCCTCTTCTATAACATTTCTTCAGCTGCAATGCTGAAATTTCTCTAACGGTTATTGCCCTGGGAATTCCTTGCACTTACCTTTGGTTCCCTTCTTCATCCAAGCAAGTGAATGCTTTGTTATGAANGGTCCAACCAATCCATCCCAATTAAACAATCATAGGAACCTAAGGGTAATATATTCAAATCTACCTTGGTGTTCAGTCCATTCATGTCCATGAGACATGACTTAACCATATCATTACCCTTTCTTTTGGTTCCTGTAGCCAACTGTACCAACCAAGATTTTCCATGCCTGCTTCTTGGAAATTGCAAACTTTCTACCATCTTAGGATCTATATAACTATGACTAGCTCCTGAATCAATCAAAATAGCAATGGTTTGGTTGTTAATCATACCTTCAAATTCAATCATGTGTGACTGATATTATGCTTGCTTGTTATCCAGGGCTGCATAGATCCTTAGCACATTTCTTCCCATGTCCTCCATTGTTTCAGCTTGATGTACATTATAAACAGTCCTTCCTTTTTCACCTCTGTGAGGACAATCTCTGAATCTATGATCTCCTTAACAACCACAACATTGAATAGGTGGTTGCCTTGGCCTTTGGCCCTCTGCCTCTATCATTTTGGGATCTTTAGAAGTTGGTAGTCCCTGTGGACTATTTCTGAAGAATGATGGTTTAAATCCTTTCTTCCTCTGATCCACCTTGAACTTAATTTTGTCTTCCCAAGATTTTTGGAAAGTTAACCTTGCTTTATGTTGATCATACATACATTTATCTCACCTTACGGTCTCTTCCAATGTCTTGGGATCATCATATTGTATTTTTTCACTGATGAATGCTGGCAGTCCACTCAAATACCTTTGAATTTAACTGTCTCATCCTTGATGAAGGAGATGTACTTCAACAGTTCTAGGAATCTTCTTTCATATTCATCTAGGTCATACTTCCAAGTTTAAGTTCAAAGAACTCCTTCATTGTCTTGTCATAATACCTCTTAGTCAAGTATTTCTTCTCAAAATACTTCTTAAATTCCCTCCAAGTAACGCTCTTCTCTTTAATGTGTTGTATCTGCACAAGTTGATCCCACCACATGGATGCTTTCCTTTGAGTTGATAGATGGAAATTCTACCCTCTACATGGGAAGAATAATTGTGTAATTGAAAATACTTCCTCATGCCCAACAACCATGTTTCTGCATCTTCATCCTTCTTGTGCTCACCATCAAATGTAGGAGGTTCGATTTTGTTCATTTCTCCTCATAGCTCATCCACCCAAGACCTCTTATGTTGTAAGACAGGGGATGTACTTGTGCTGCTACCTGCTCTTTTCTTGGAATGGTTTCGGGAGTGATGGTGGTGTCTGCTAACATTTCCTGATCTCTTTTTCTCATCTGAAGGTTTGTGACTTCTAGATTTTCTTGAGTCACTTTCTTTTTCCAATTTCTTTTCTATTTTGTTCAGACTTTGCAATAACTTCATGTTGAAGTCATATTGCTACTCTTTGGCTCTTATAAGCCTTTCATTATCAGCTTTATGGATTTGGAAATCCTTTTGCAAATTTTTAATAGTCTTTACCATATTCAGGTTTTCATCCCTTTCCTCTCCATGTCCATTGGACTTTGTTCCTTCAATGTCCAAATGGACATTCATCCCTCTACTCTCATCTTGTGTTAACTATAGTTTCCTCGTGTCTCTTCCATTCCTATGGAATCGGTACTTGATCTAATCCAATCTAGTTGTTGTTAGTTTTGCAAAATGTGCAGCCATTAAAAATTATTAGTTTAACTAAATCAACAATCCACGAGAAATATGAACTATTTCGGCTCAATAATTATATCAAAACTATCTTTTCTGATTTCTTGGTGTTGTCACCATGACAATTCTCAGACATGACCCAAGTTTTGAGAAATTAGCAAGCACCATATCATCATGAAGAGATAGATCGGGCGCAAGGTGGTTTGCCGAAACCATTTTTGCATAAGTTTCGATGTCACGTGCTTCAATATGTCAAATCCACCATTTGTGGTATGGGTGACGGTTAATCAGATCACTCTATCTCATTCACTTGTACATCACAACTGTTTGAGTAAGGTGAATGCCACCATGTAATGAACTCAAAATGTTTAATCATTTGAATTGGATTAGTCGAGCATGGAAACCCATTGCACTTGTGTGCAAGTCTACCAGGCATTCATTATTGAGGTTCTATAATTACCAACTCTCCGGTATGGAAGCATCATCTTATCCATCAGTGAGCAGTCTCCAAACTGGCTCGAACTTCTCAACTCTGCAAACGTATTTCGGTGTCCAGAAAATGAGGTATATGGACCCAGTTAAATCTAATGAGACTGGTTATTTAGGCAACATGCTAAATTTTCCTGCGAGTACGAAGGAAAAGGTAGTCGCGTAGATGCTGGTGACTAAATTTCACACAATACCTGTTACTGATTCGAGATTAGAAATCAGGCTGAATCCAATCATGAGGGATTTGGTTATCAAAAGACTAGCTGCTAAGAAGAAACGAAGCAAGTGACAGAGGAAATAACTTGTCGTTGAAGCGGCTGAGAGTTTTGGAGAGAACCGGTCTGGTTAGATTCTTTAAAGGAGGAGCTAGCTAAGCTGAAATGAGCCCTCAATACAATTGAGTATATTTCAATGATTTTTGGATAGATGATAGCAGAGGTAAGGAAGCTCCAAAGATGATAGACTTGTTCTTATATGGTCTCTTTGAATAGGGACACTGCTATTTTGAATCATCCCCTTTTGTAATTTTTTATTTTGAATGAATCTATAAGCGCAAAAGTGGATTTTGTACTACTTAAGACAAGATTCCACTGATGATGTTACGAATCTTGTTTCCTTTAATATTATGTGTATTCTTGTAAATTATATTTCACTTTCAACTGTTTGAATAAAACCCAGAATTCATCTCATTCACTTGACTCGTTTTAAATAATACTTCAATGCAGTTGTGTATTCCTCTTTCTTTGAATACTATGTAAATTTTTTTCTAATTAAACTTAGGCTCGTCGTCTTAATTAGCTTTTCAGACAATTTTGCGCACATAAAAATTCAACATGTGTACCTTTATTTATCATGCAAACAAATTTATAAAGTAAATCATGTTTCCATGTACCTGTATATGCTATACATTTCCTCTTCGTTGCGCCAATAAATTGCGCACACTACTTCTGTGTTGCCCACCAATATCCTCTGTGCATTGCTTCTGTATCGCACTTGGATATTCCACATGCATTTCTCTCTATGTATTGCATCATGCTAAAGTTCAATATGCCTTACCATGTACAATAATATGTATGCCCCATCGAATACTCTGTCGCTACCGCGCACAACTACCTACGTGCACCCTTGCCTGCACTCTAGCGATACAACACATACTCCTACTGTGTGCACACCAACCAAACTTCATCGTTCCTCACAATACTGTGCACACCACGTGCAACTTTACTATGTGTATGCACTCCGCGCAATGCTAAATTTAGTGCGTGCATCTCTACATATTATTCTTCCGTGCCATGGCTCAATTTTCCATAAACGCAATATATTATAATCCATACCGTAATCTCGTCTCTATTCGACTAGTTTGGCCCATTCAGGCTTAGTGTCGAAAATTGGCGTTCTGATACCATATTGTAACACATCTTGTCCACCCACTGACCGGGGAATGTCACTTAGACACTTAGCTTAGTTCTGACAACATAATGTAACACCNTTTTTTTTTTTTTTTTTGAGTTTAAATGTGTGCAGACCATCCACTTAAACATAAACATACTGAAATGCATGCATACATACAGGAATAGAGACATACTGAACTGTATGTAATTAAACATATACATACAATGCTCTAGCGGAAGCTTCACATATAAAAGATAAACAAACAGTTGTGTTCTGTAAAATATACGATTTTCATACTGATTTAACAGTGAACACAGACATGCAGCATATATCCTCAAACATACAAACAATTATGCTCACACAAGCAATAAAACCCATAAAATAACACATAAATGACAATGCAACATGGAATTCAACACATAACCGGTACTTATCTTGGTAAGAATGTCACCAACTGCGTGCAGATCGTCCATGAACCTCCCAGCCTTAGACTACATTGTTCATCATTCTCAACAGTGAGTCACCCCCGAGTTGGGACTAGACTCCACCCGGAAAAGGGATTCCTAACTCGGCTAAAGGTTCATGGTCAACCAGAAAGACTCCCTCTCACGTGTTCACTCAACCACAGCCTACAGCCTCTCCTTACCCACATGCTTGTCCCACCCAAGGAAGTGTGCCCCTTCTCTACTCAATAGTCCTTCGGCTGCCCCACTTCCCTTCCAAGGCTTCAGCAACAGGCCAGACTGGAAGTCTCAGAGCGTTGTAGCCACAATTTATCACTTTGAGTAAATCGATCCTCAACAATTCCCTCACTCAGATAATTGCTCACGGGCCTGACAACCCACCTCTTCAATCCCACTCCCAAGATGACAGGTACACCAACAGGAATGGATATCAACCTAGTCTGGGTAAGGTGGTAGGAAGATACGAGGTAGCTCAAGGACTGACGGAATGTATCCTCGATACTGGTTCTCTAGTCGAAGGAGAATATGGTAAGATTCTCCTCTTCACAATGGTCGATTCTCCCCAAAGGAACTAAGTCTCGACAATAAGTATGCATGTCTCCAGCTTGACACTTGTCATGTTGGAAGCTACTCTGATACACTTGTCCCCTACTTTAGGACTTAGGATAAATTAATTATCCGTACTTTATGTTTTTAAGAAATATTAATATAATATTTATTTTCAGCTTTAAGCTCTCTAGCTTATCCCTGTTCTTAAATTTAGGCCCTCCCTTTCCCTATTTGGTGGAATCTAGTCCCCTTTCTCTTTTATCGTGGTCAGTCTGTGTGCAGCGATGTATTTTTATATTAATCATGAGATATATACAAAATAGGCATTCTATCCTTTAACATCTAGGCGCGCTGGCCTAATTCCAAGACATAAGCATTCCATCTTATAATACTGCATCACTAGCCTATAATGCATATTATAAACACAAAGGTTCACTGACCTTAATATTGCGTGCACTTTAGTTTCTGCGCACGGTATCCGCTGACCTCAAGGTTGCGTGCTCTTTAGTTATTGTGTGTTGTATCCTCTATCTTTAAGGTTGCATGCACCTTAGTTACTACACGCGATATTCAGAAATGTGCACATTACATCCCTTTTCTGTGCAGTATATGCGTGCACCATGCCATGAAAGGTGTATTACAAAAATGATGTCTAAACAACTCACTAGCTTAAATATACTTGGATTATATTTACATTTGGGTTCGTCTGAGGGATATTACAATGTATAATTAAGACAAGTCAAAGATAAAGCTTGTGTGTAATTCCCAACAACAATATATATGTAAACAATGACTATTCAAGATGTAATTTCCATCAAGTGAGGAATGCAAATGACTGTCCAAACATGTATTGTTGTCTATAGTATGACTTTCAAAGTATGTCTTAAATTGAGACAAGTCAAATCTAAAGATTACGTGTAAATCCCAACAACAATATGTGTGCAAACAATGACTGTCCTTCAATGTAATTTCCAGAAAAAGGAAGCATACAAATGACTATCACACTTATCTCTTTATAGCCAGCTAAGACTACATTTCTAGTGGATGATACTAAAAAGGCTTAGTGGATGATATTTACAAAAAAGGCTTGGTGGATGAAACTTTTATTGATGAATACTTGTTTGCAGTGTCCTTGAAAACCACACAGTTTTTTTATACTAAAGTTTACCTTGTCTTTAGCAAGTTTTCATAGCACATCTCCCATAATGAAGACTACAAAAATACAAGTAAAACTGCCCCATACAACTAGATTTAGGGTCATGTATTCAAAATGGGACTTGATCATGTACTTTGTTGATGCCTAAGAGAATATTATCTATGATGTGCTTGGGGCATGCCATAATGAACATAATGGATTACATTTTGCAGTCAAAAGAAAAACTCTCAAATTTCTACAAGCATGATATTGTTGGCCAACCCTTCATAAGAATGATAGAGAATACATTATCATATGTGATGAATTTTAAAGAATAGGAGGCCACATAGGTTGATGAAATGCCTCTACAACCCCAAATTTCATTAGAGTCATGTTGGGGAAAGGGTATGAGAAGGCCCATCACTACCCCCCAATTGGAGTTTTTGCATGCCCCTATCTAAAAAGAAAAGACAATTTCCTAATATGATGATAAGGAGTTCCATGTTCCAAATTTTGAGCCAAAAAATAATGTTTGGGGCCATTCCCATGTGATGAGTTGTAACACCATTCCATGATAATGATACATGAAATATTAGTATTAGTAGAGGGACTTGTTCCATGGCTAGTGAGATCATTTGAGCACTAGGAGTTGTAAGTTGGGATTGTGAATGATAAGGAATGGATGAAGATCATATGGTGTTTTTTGTATGACTTCTTGATTACATTCTTTTTGTATGAATATTTTTGATTCAGTATGAATTGGTTTTGTAGGCTACATAAACATTTTGCATTACAAAAATGATATATATCAGGTTTTATTAGTTGTTCAATCTTAGTACATTTGAGAACCCACACATGATAGATACACATGCATGCCCTCACATATTTTTCGCATATTTTGGGCATAAATTTTCCTCTTGGCTACAATTCAAACTATCTTGAACAACAAGAAGGAAAATGAAACCACAATGCTAAATATGTACTCTATCAACTATGACTCTATTTGTACTTGAAAATATTCCTATCCATCCCATCTAATCAATCCCTTGATTGGTGGTAGTTGTTCCTTAATTACCTAATTTCTTGCATGTTGTTCAAGGAACTATTTCCCTCCTTTATCAATTAAAATCCTAAATATTAGTAAGATATTGAATCAGTTAGGGTATTTATGACTACATTTAAGTGCTAGTAGCTTTGAAGGTTGTGAAGGGACAATATCCCTTAAATTTGTCAACCATTAAAAAAAGTGGTCTATGCCAATGAATGAAGGAGATAAACTTTCCATGTGGGTCAAATTCTTTCACCATAGTTGCACTATTTCTTTCTTGTGAACCATATTAACTTAAAGATTCAAATCACACAAAACCATAAAAACACTTAATATCAAGCATATATCACATTCATATTTAGATTAAGTAATATCACATTTTATTATATAAGAATGAGTTGTAGTATCTACATCGGTCATCAAAAGTGATAATATTTTCCATGAAGGTCTTGGCATATGAGGAAAATGGTATCAAATTTGGAAATAATGTGGGCCATGGAAAGTGACAAATTGAAGGCTCATCACTACCCCCAATTGGAGGTTTTGCACACCCCTATCTAAAAACAATAATGGGGCAGTGAAATAGAACAAGTGAAACAGACAATTGAGTAGAAGGCCCTCTACATTCTTATTGATTCTTATGGGAAATAGAAACCTCGCAAGCTTAATTTCATGATTGAAAAGACAACCCTGCCATTCCAGAGGTACAAAGAGTATTGTCCTTTCCTCAAGGAACCCCTACACCTAAAGAACCTAAGTGACAATTCAAAGGAAAAGATACATTTCCAATATATCATGCATTTTTGTCATAGGATCCATAATACATAAACTTAGTTGAAAATATTAGTTAGAGAATCAAATTTTATAGGCACCCTGTGAGGGGATTTTTTTCCACATATGGATCCACTAGCATTTTTATTCCCTAAAATTACATGTCAACATTTTTAGGGATTTTCATATGAAAATATTGGAAATTCAACAACTCACCATTGTCATCTCCCTATGTTTTCCTCAAGCTCTCTCTCTCAGTGCCCTTTGTGAGTTGTGTCTTCTTCCTAACCCTACCCCCAAGATATCTCTCCTATCCAGTTCCCTCTACGATCTCTCTCTCTCCTTTTTAACCATCCTCATGAGATCTCTCTCCCAATGCTCTTCCTCCTCTATCTCGTTCCTTCTCCAGCATTCCCTTCAACGCCTGAGTCACAACATGCTCTAGTCTCCTCGCACTTGAGAGAAATGAAGTTTCCTCGGACTGGTTTGATCATTTCTCACTTGCATAGATGAAATGGAGAAATATATATCTCCCAATTCCCTTCCTTCTCTATCTCCTTCCTTCTCCAGTGTTCCCTCCAACTCACGAGTCACGGTGTTCCCTAGCCTCCTTGCGCTTGAAAGAAATAAAGTTTCCTCAAATTGGTTTGATTGGCTCTTGCTCACTTCGATGAAATGGAGAAATGTATATTGACATGATATGGAAACCATGTATATTAAATATATCTTCTCCTTTTCATTATTTTCATGCCATAAAATATCCCTGCTAATTTTGAATCTTTCACCTATCAATAGGTGGAAGACCATGTCGCACTTAATGGGGTATGGAATTTTTGTGACTTAACAACCATTATGGAATTCCTTATTCAAACATTCCCCTTATAGGTGCTCTAGTCCAAAAGAGGAAAATGATACACTTAGGGTAATTGCATCCTAGTGGAGACAATAAAAATGCCCAAATTTCATCGATCTAGCAAGGCCCCATTGACAACCTAGAGAATAGTAATTATCCATTCTAGATATATGTATAAATATACATGTATTTGAACTCAGTTGATCATAGAGACACCTTTTACAGTTCAATATGGAGTATATGTGTAATGTAACATAACATTGAATTCAATGTACATCGACCAAATATAATAGTTATAAAAAAAAAAAATGTGTGAAGTTGGGCTTGATTCACATTATAAACTAGCCTAGATGCATATTAACCTATAATCTATCAATCATTGAGAGGGATCAAATAATTTTAGATGAAAACCTATTTTAGAGTGAAAAAACTTGGGTAAAGTTTTGTATGTTAGGGGATTTGATCCCTCTTGACACTTGATAAATCCTAGAATATAAAGATAAATCTAGGTTGGTTAACAATAACAACACAATTGTGAGCAACAACCACTTTATTGTCTTTTGTGAACTTGAAAAAAACTGCTTTTCTTGGAGCAACTGCAAGCTAGGGTTTGGATAGTTGCGACCATTGCAGAGGGCAGCATGAGCACCAGAGGAGGGGGTAAGGGGAACCCCTCATATAGACAGATAGTGGTAGACAGAGGGAAAGGGCCAAGGGGCATAGTATTCAAGGCCCCAGTGACAGACACCTCAGGATTAGACCCTGGAATAGGTTAGGAAAGAAATAGGGGGAAAAGTGAATGCAGGGAAGAGGATGCAAGAGAAAATCAAAACAAGATGCAAGCCATAATAAACACTAACCAGACCAAAGAGAGTAACCCATGTGAACCCAAAGTAGCACTAATACCCAAGGCGGTGTTGGAGGATCCGCAGATGCAACTCTACAGAGATCAGATGAAGGCACATGAACTAATCTGCAAATTTATGGGATTATGGCCCACAGAAAAAGCATTGTGCAACTGAATCAAATATCACTGGAATTCAAATGGGGAAGGGGAGCTCCATCTGGGATATAAAGGCTTCTTCACAATGGTATTCATAAACCTAGAGGATAGAGATAGAGTATTTGAAGGTAGACCATACTTCCATGCATTAGCAGGACTGTACATGCATCCATGGAAGGAGAATTTCTCCCCAGAAAAAGAGACCTTCAAAAAGTTATTGGTCTGGCTGAGACTCTACTCCCTACCCTTAGACTACTGGTTACCCTCCACTTTCGAAGCGATAGGGAATAAACTGGGGAAATATATAAAGACCGTAGAAGAAACCCTGAAAGGGAGATACACATCCTACACAAGAATATGCATAGGGAATGCCCTTTTAATAAAAAGCAGGAAACAGAAAATTCTAAACCATAGCAGGATGAGGATGGATTTGTTAAACCAAACCCAAGAAGTAGAGCCAACAAAAGGTAGAGCAAAGCCTAGGCAGGAAATAACCCAGAAGTCCATTTGATCTCAGAAGGAAGGGATAAAACCAACCAAGGGGAAGAGGCCAATAAGGATATGGAAACAACTTAGAAACTCCGAGAACAAACACCAAACAACCCACTGACCGACCAAACAACCAGAAGGAACAAGGAATATATGCAACTTTGATGGAAGGAGAAATCAGAGATGACAACACCCCCATGCAAGATGCAGAGAGAGAGGTGGAAATGACACTGAGTGAAGTAGGCACAGAAGATCCAGAACTCAAAGACCTGGTAGAAAGGGAAGGGATAGACCTCACAAACATACTGGAGCAATGGAAAAGACAGAGAGTGGAAAATGTACCAACAGATCAACTAGACCACATCCAGTACCTGCTCCTCCTAAGGGAGGAAGCCAAATCTAAAGGCAAAAAGAGAGCACATGGGGAGATTGGACACCTAGGAATCGAAGCCGATGAGGTACAACCATAACTCTCACCCAAACAGATGCGGAGGAAAAAAGGCAGGAAATCCAACAGTGTAGCCATGCAAGAGCTTGGAGCACTACTGATAAACTTGGGTAAGATAAAAAAAATCTTCCCCAACTCCCCCCCACATGTTTAAATGAAGGTTATAACATGGAATATAAGAGGCCTAAATAGCCCAAGAAAACAACGAATCCTTAGGAGTAGACTAAAACAAGAACAATCGGATCTTTGTTTTATCCAAGAGACCAAGTGCAATACAAAAAGAATGGAAACAATCAGTCAACAACAATGGCGCAAGTACAATATGGTGGCCACTGGAGGCCAGCAAATGGCAGGAGGCCTCCTCACCCTATGGAACCCACAAGTACTAAGCCTAATAGTAGCCAAAGTGACAAGGCATACCATTACGGTCCCCATGAAAATCATTGGGAACACAGAGGATATTTTATGCACTAATGTGTATGGACCCCAGGTTCCAGAGGATAGGAGAGGAATGTTAAGTGATCTAGCAGACCTCAAAAACTAAGCTAACAACCTCCATTGGATCCTAGATGGGGATTTCAACATCATCACATCACTTGCAGAGAAAAAAGGAGAGACAAGAAGATTGGATAGAGATGCAGAGGAATTCTCAAAATTCATAGACACAATGGAAATGGTAGATATGAAAACCAATAATGGCCAATTCACCTGGGATAATAAGAGAATGAGACAACATCAGGTAGCAACAAGACTCGACAAATTCCTAGTGTCAGATTCAATCATTATGCAGGGGCTAACCTTAGACTGCAAAATCCTTCCATGGGGGGGATTTGATCATTGGCCAGTGCAACTAGAAGCAGGCTTCCAGACCACACCAAACAAAAAACCCTTCAGATTCAAGAAATTTTGGATGGAACACCTGACTTTCAAGGAAAATATCAAATAGTGGTGGAGTGAAGAGAAACCAGAGCAAGGGAAAAGGATGTTCAAACTCTACAAGAAACTAAAATATATCAAATATAGGATCAAGGAGTGGAACAAGGACACCTTTGGGAATATAAACCAAGTGAAGAAAAACATAGAAGAAAAAATGAAAAAACTCCAGGAAACCTGCATTGTGGAGGGCTATAATGAGAAACAGAAAAAGGAGGAGATCCAGATGACCTAGGTGTTGGTCTCTAAATATTTCCTAAAATATAACCTCTATGCATCATCCAAAGGTAGGTGTTGGTGCAAGTGTTTTACTTGTCGCCTACTTAGATTCTTACCTTCCATTTTCAATACCCATCCACTAGNTGCAACCCCTGCAAAGGGACAACAATCATAAGAAAAGGAACAACTATCATTCCGTTCAAATGAACAACAAAAGGAACAACAATCGTGACAAGGGAACGGCAGTTGTTATATTGGGCCAAACTAATGTTGTATTAATTGAGTTGTAGTACTTGACCAACTATCTAATTTGTCAACCCGGGGTTCGTAAACTGATGAAGCACACACAAAGTATATGCAATATTTAAGTGATACTAATCTAATATAATGTTTAAGCTACAATGAAAATTGAATCATTAATCTAACACATGACTGAAATAGAATCATTAATCTAACACATGACTGGATTATAATCATTAATCTAACACACGACTGAAATAGTGTTCGACAACACAAGTATTCCAATAGAGGATGAACACCTTTAGTAACCACTCACATAACTAGATCAAATATCAACTCATCGATGTTTTCACGTGGTAAAACCCCTATGGGGAAACATCCATGGCCCCAACCAACGTGGCCACTTGGAGCAGTTTATTAATGCAAAGAAAAAAGATTACAAAGAGATTTTACAAGAGAGTTTCTCACAATCGATCAACGGAAAATGACCCTCCATGCTCTTTAAATAGAGATCATGGACCAATCAGGTGCTAATCCATGGATCAATGGCCGTTAAGATTGAGGAGAGTGTGAACCGTCGGATCACTCTATGTCGGGAACATATCATGACTGTCGGATTTCCTAACTACAAATGCATACTAATGCATACTAAAGAAACACACTTTTACCTAATGACATATTATACCAAGTAGATCTTAACTAACTCCTAAGTGTCTAA
>JASDQU010438133.1:104679-115899 GCA_032191745.1 Picea mariana
TCTGAAGTGAATGTGCTACCCTAGAAGACATAGAAAGGTATGGGAGATCCCACATTAGGATATTCACCTATTCAGTTGAAACTAGCAAATAAACACAGGGTTATGCTAATTGGGAGGCTAAAGGGTGTGACAATAGATCTGGATGGAGTGCGCACTAAATCCGATTTTGAAGTAATAGAACTAGTGGATGGCACAACACCTTATTCGAGATTGCTTGGCTTGGATTGGGCATTTGACAATCAGGGCATAATCAATCTGAAGATGAGAAAGATGACATTTGAGTCAGGAGAGTACACAGTCATTGTGCCATTAGATCCATTAGAAGGAGAAAGGTTTGTAGAACCCACTTGTTTAGACCTGGAGGAAATTAACCAGTTATACTGAACCGCCATGTGAGAAGAATATTATGTGAATCCAACTGCAGATGGGGTACTCAGTTGGAAAAGTATCATGTCATGCGTGTTAGAATCAGATACAGAGTTGGATAATTGGTAGCAGAGATTACATGAAGGCTCCACAAGAAGGTGTGCAAGAATAGACCATGCAGTAAGATGGGTAGGTACAAAGATAAGAGAACCTCCCAGTTTTCATGGGGTGAATGACTTAGAATAATTCCTAACAAGATACGAAGATGAAGTGTTATAAAATCAAAGGCTCTTAGCTCTGGACATAGCACTTAAGGAAACACCTGCAATATGGTGGGGTACGCATAAAGAGATAGTCAAGGGATGGTACCAATGTAAGCAATTACTGCGCATCAGATTTGGTGCAGAACAGGGAAGTGACCAACTGCAAAGATATGATGGAAAGGGGACACTAGAAGAACATTTGGAGAAGTGAAAAACACTATGGAGAATGACACCACCAGAAGAATGGCCTCACCATTTTATTCACACATTGGAAGGAATTCCAGTAAACTAGTATGTAGACCAGAAMTTGCACAGAGGCACTACAKAATGGACAACAATACAACATAATTTTACAATCACCTTCTCATTTRAACATGAGAACCCCAACACAGATTCAACACTCAAATAGATCAKAGGGGTAATATTTATTCAATAACCATAGGTTGAACTCATAACAGAGTACCAACAAAAGAATAAACACACAGTGAAAGAACTATTGTCATGCTACCATGTGCAGGAAGAAGCACCAAATGAAGATGACCCACACAACATTCAAATTACATAAATTGAAGGAGAAAGGGAGGTGGAAGTTMCATCTCTCAAATCATAAATATTTTTTGTGCCAATCAAAGTGAAGAAAGTGAATATTGGGACAAATGAMAATCCCAAAATGGCCAGTATTAGGGATTACTRGGAYGAACAAACAATAGAAAGAATAACAGAGTTGTTGCGCRAGTACAGTGACYTGTTCYCAACAACCTTTATAGAGATGAAATGCATAGYAGGAGAGCTAGRWGAGATGAATATACCTCTCAAACCGGAGGCTATATCACTTAGACAATGACCATATAGACTGCACCCAATATATAAGCAGAAAGTAAAAGAAGAAATTGACAGAATGTTGGAAGTTGGAATTATAGAATCAGTGGAGGAATCTGAATGGGTAAGCCCTATGGTAGTTCAGAAGAAGAATCAGGGAGGGATAAGGATCTGTGTAGATCTCAGGAAATTGAATTATTCTTTACTACATGACCATTTTTCCACCCCTTTCATAGATGAATTATTAGAGAATGTAGGAGGCCAGGAGGCATAATCATTCACAGATGGATTCTCAGGCTACCATTAGATCAAGATAGCTCCATAAGACAGGTACATGGCCACTTTTTCCATAGAATGGGGATCCTACCAGTACACAGTCATGCCTTTTAGATTGAAGAATGCACCAACAATATTCTCAAGAGTAATCATAGCTTCATTCAAAGAATCCATCCATCGGTTTTTAGAAGTATATCTGGATGATTGGGCAGTCTATAATCTGTTGAAAGATCATGTAGAGGTATTAAGGCTGATGCTGGAAAGATGCAGATAGTGTCAGATATCATTAAATATCAATAAGTGCATATTTGGGACACCTTTTGGGATACTATTGGGCCATATAGTGTGAAAACAGGGCTTGCTAGTAGATCCTTCCAAAATTGCAGTGATTTTCAATTTACCACCACCAAAATCAGTACATCAGTTGAGAGCAACATTGAGACACACAAACTACTATAGGAAATTCATAAAATGGTATGCACAGATCACCCTGTCGATGGAGAAACTATTGAGGAAAGATAGTAAATTTCAGTGGAGTGAGGATTGTCAATGAGGATTGGCCACTCTAAAAGAGAAAATGGTAACAACATTGATATTAGTATTCCCATATTGGGAAAAGACATTTCATGTGCATGTAGATGCATCAGCCATAACACTTGGAGCTATTCTGGCACAACCAGAAGTGGGAGAGTTAGACCATCCTATAGAATTTTCAAGCATAAAATTATTAGATTCAGAGAAGAACTACATTACTACAGAAAGAGAAAGCTTAACAATGGTATATGCACTATAGAAGTTCAGACACTATCTACTTGGAAAACACTTTAAAATGTTCACAGACCATTCTGCCCTCAAATACCTAGTCAATAAGTTAGTGTTGGGGGGGAGAATTCGTAGATGGTTACTATTGTTTTAGGAATTTGACTTTGAAGTGATAGTCAAACCACAGAAGTTGAATGCAAGACCTGATCACCTGTCAAGGATCACCAATGGAGAGGAACCTACGAATTTAGAGGGAAACTTCCCTGATGCACAGTTATTTTCAGTCCAAGTAGTTGATGAATATTTTTTTGACATCATTCAATACTTGAGTATAGGGACCGCGCCACAAGAATTAAACACCACTCAGAAGAAAATATGGTATTCAGAGCTAAAAACTATCAATTGATTACAGGACACTTATACAAGATGGGTGCAGACAACATCTTGAGAAGATGTGTACTAGAACATGAAAGGCATAGGATTTTAGTAGAGGCCCATGAGGGAATAGATGGAGGACATTATGTAGGAAAATCTACCGTGTAGAAGGTATTGCATGTGGGGATATGGTATCCAACCATCCACATAGATGAAAAGGACTACGTCCAGAGATGTGATGTATGCTAGAGGGTTGGAAAACCTAATAAACAGGATGAGATGCCCCTAAGACCACAAGTAACCTTGCAAGTATTCGAAAAATGGGCAATAGATTTTGTGGGACCAATTAATCCACCAACAAAGAGGTCAGGAGCAAGGTATATCATTATTGTGACAAAGTACTTAACGATATGGGAAGATGCAACACCAATAAAAGATTGCAGCGCAAAGACAACATCACACTTCATGTTTGAGAAAGTGATCACTAGATTTGGATGCCCAAGGATTTTGATGAGTGACGAAGGCACTCACTTCATCAATAGTACTATCAAGGCTATGACTGAGGATTTTGAAGTCTATCATCAAAAGAGTACACCATACCACCCTCAAGCAAATGGAGCAGTGGAATCCTTTAATAAGATCCTAAAGAATGCACTCACAAATATCTGCAATGTCAACAAGGATGATTGGGACTTGAAGATACCAGCAATATTATGGGCATAAAAGACTACATGCAAAAAGTTGATAGGGTAGACACCATTCAGGTTGGTGTATAAACAAGAAGCAGTGGTGCCATTAGAATTTTTGGTACCTAGTTTGCACGTAGTAGCAATCACTAACATGACATAACGAGGCACAATACAAGAAAGGCTAAGTCAACTGATGTTGATGGAAGAATATAGGATTCTAGTAGGATTTCACCAAGAAGTATAGAAAGTAAGGTACAAAGATTGGCATGCAATACATATTAAGAGAAATATTTTCATGGAAGGAGGCCTAGTCTTGGTGTATGGCAGTAAATTTCTTCAGCACCCAAGAAAGTTCATAATGCATTGGTTGGGACCATATGAAGTGAAGACTGTCACAGATGGGGGAGTTGTACAGTTGAAAGATTTAGGAGGTACAGAACTCAGAGGAATGATCAATGGGAGTAAACTGAAGCTATATAGGGATAGTTGACCTCCTAGTACTTAGAAAGTACCACGCAGTAAAGAGATATGCATATAGTGTAAAAAAAAAAAGACTGCGCCAGACATTAGAAGATTGTGCGCAACAACAATGGGGTTACCGCGCCAGACATTAGAAGACAACACGTATCAAAAATGGACTTAGCGCGACAAAAATAGAAAGTTTACACGCAATGGAAACATGACATACCATGCACTTGGAAAACTCAACGCATTGGAAAAAGGACCAATGGCTAGAAAAGGTGGAAATTTGAAAAATGAAGGTTACGACGAAAAGGTGCCAAATGGCAGCAATTATGGGCAAAAAGGAAAAAATTTGAAAAATGGCAGTTACAATAAAGGCACCAACTAGAAGTAATTATGAAATTCAATGCAAAAGTATGAATAAAGCACCATTACATTAATCAATGTTGGGGAAGCTTCTCCGAGAAGCTTTGTGACTTGCCTATATAAAGGGGAATGCAGACAACATAAGACCCATTGTCAATTCGTGTAATTATAGAGAGATAGAGCACGCAGAGCCGAAGTGAATTAACATAAGGCGAACTAGTGAAGATTCAGTTAGCCAAAACCAACCACTAGCCACGATGGCAACACCAATTATGGGTGCATCAAGCCAACAGGGAGGAAAACATGAAGTAGCAAGGCACCACGGGAGGGAACAGATCCTGAATAGGAAACTAAATAGCCAGAGGAATTCGTTGACGTCGACACAACTTCACAATCGACTGAAGATCCCATAGACCCTATGCCAGTGGTGGAGGAAACACATGGTCCAACCATGTCGGCCATGAAAGTTGACCCGACCAACAGTGTGCAAGGACATCCCACGCACAATACAAGAAACCCATATGAAACCGTGATGGTCGAAGGGGCCCCATAGGTACATGGACATGCTATTGCATAGAAAAAGATGACAATACCCAAAAATACTAGAGCTGAAACCATGCAACAACAGGAGGGTCTGGTCAAGGATATCACTGGCCAACCAGACTCTGATATAGAAAGGAGACAGATGGCGGCAGGTTCCTCTAGTCAAAAAACAAGGCAAAAGGGAAAACATATTATGGTGCGGTTTCTGCACAGGAATCCAAATGCAGGAATCGTGCTCCCATGCATTCCAGAAGGAGTGCAAACCACGCCAACACTGCTAGTTTGCGTGGAGAAACAGAGGTACCCAGACCATGATGTGGCCTACAAGGGAAAATTCCTTGAATTTGTGGAGCATGTCCATTTGGAAAGCATAGGGATAGGACCCTTTGGCGATCTTGTCCTATAACTGAAGCCATGGGAAACTGGTCTAGAAAAAACTGACATCCTCAACCTGCTGGAGATTCCCCAATTTGGAAGGGGGAAAGAGGCGAACAACTGCATCAAGCAGTTGATAGCGGTCCTCCATGGAGGATTCCTCTGGATGGATAATACCGTCTCCATAGACGTGGAGCTAATCACTAGCTGAACCATTCACATGATGGTGAACCATCCGTCAACTTTTATCTATCAATCAAATATTGATAGTTTCTCATCTATCAATGGTAAACACATTTTTATTTTTATAATTAATAATTAAAATTATTGGATGGTGGTTAACAATTAAATTATTAGATGGTGGAGGTTAAAAGAATATATTATTATTGGATACATTTTAATTGTTTAGTTTTTCATCCTCCATCCTATTTCTAAAATAGGATATAATGACAAATTGATCCATAAAATTTTACAATATAATAAAAAAAAAGAACTAAATAAACACCTAACATTGATTTTCTATTCAATTAAAAATTGAAAGGTTAGTAAGATTAACATGTAGCAAAATGTGAGCTCTTTGCACATATATGACAAGTTGATCCGTGAAGTTTTTCAATAGAGGGAAAACAATTACTGAACACTAAACATTGATTTTATATCGAATTAAAAATCAAAAGTTTTAGCAAGAGAGTTAAAATCACATGGGCAAAGAATCCTTGGAAAATCATGATCATGCAATAGATAAAATCACATGGGCAAAGAATCCTTGGAAAATCATGATCATGCAATAGTTAAAATCACATGGGCAAAGAATCCTTGGAAAATCATGATCATGATCCACAAAGATTTATGGAGTTCACAAAAGTCTCTCCTCTAGTCCATAGAGATTCTTAACCTACTACAAAATGTGTATTTACAAGTTTATTTATAAAACCCTCCATAAAAAATCCATTATATAGATATGTTGAGTAATCTCCACCACCAAGCCTCTATATCAAAACAAGCCCTATATCAAAATATGGATTGTGAATGGAGGGAATCTAGTGGCATATGTTGAAAAGATAAGATATTCTTGCATCTCTGTCATTTATAACAAAATTAGGGCTGATCCATTTTGCGAATGGAGGAAATATAGTGTCATATGYTGAAAAGATCAAATATTCTAGYATCTATGTCATTTATAACAAAACTAGGGTGATGAGATCCAAAATTGATATAATTTTTGCCTAWTACTTATCTATTTTTGTGAAYKTTATCCTCATTAAAAGAAATTATGATCTTGCAAAAACMTTYGCATTGCCTATAAAAGTCATTCAATTGAGTTTTAAAGSTATTTCTTATTTATATAGTGAATTTGAAGTTTAAGTATATATATTACTTAGTATTTGAAATGTGTTACTAATAAAAYCCTCTAGATCGAGTACTAAGTTTCAGKATATGCTATCAAGAGAGGCWGGTATATGAAAGAMAAACAATGCAGGCAGGAAGCAAGGAGCAAATYTGATTCCATGAAKAGMACAAGGTCAAAGGTTCAAAAATTTTGTCTTGAAATKATTTGATGGAAGCTTTCAGATTCATATCATYCACATCACCTCCATGAATATCRAAAATTTGAATCATTGTTAATAGCTTTTATTGAAGAATAGTTTTACTCTACTAATCATCTGTGATACCTTCCTCCAAAATCTTYRGATTCAGTTATAAACTCTTCACTCTCAGTTAATATATGAGATTGAACTTTCTCTTTAATCCCTCTCATATCCACCAATTAAAGAAGCAAGATATGGGACATTATGGAGGATCCCAAAAATCATAAGATATGATATATAACTGTGCAAATAAACCCTCTTATGCAAACAATTAAGAAACCCATATTTGTTGCTCGTTTTTAGTTTTATTTACTCTGTTATAGCAGCTCAAGAACTTTTAGAAAAGTTCTTTAATAGTTTGTTAAAAAAATCATATATAAAAGAGATTGATATCTCTGTTCTAGGGATCGATTCTCTCAGGATGAATTACAATGTAGAAGACTAAAGATGTAGATCCTTTAAAACTTTGTTTTACAGCTTCTAGAATGGTCACTGTGATTGTTGAGGTCATTTCCTGCTTCCAAAAAATTCCCTCCCCTTTTCTATTTTCCCGGATTCGTTTCTCCCTTTCTTTGCTCCCTCTTACACTTACCCGTTTTTTCCCTCTTCTTTTTTCCCTCTTACTACCCCTATCTAGTTCTAACACTTAGTCACATTTTAGATTGTGAGTTCCCGGGTTGAAAGACTTACGCTGAATATTTTTGGATGCGAGGATCAACTTTTTCAGTGGTCCAGGGCATATTCCTATTATCCATCCCCTTTTTCCCAGAAGAAAATAATCCGTACGTTTGGAAATTCACGTGCAAGGTGTGTCTCGAAATTTTTTGATTGCAAGGAGTTGGTCGCCTGGTGCGCTGAGAGATACATTCCAAGCTAACGGATCATCTAGTTTCGAGATCATTCCCTTGTCTCTTTGTCATCTCAAGTTTTTCTTAAGATGTTGAGGCTCCTCAAGCCAATGCTCACCTTCAGAGGTGAAGATTGTAGGGAGTTATTACGAAAGCATGACAATGGAATCAACCTCTTACCGGAATTCCTAGAGAACCCAGTGTTCATCCCCGAGGATATCACAAGATTGCATGTTGGCACATTCAAAAATCCCTTCCGGTAAATTGCATGGCTTTTTACGAGAATAACACGATAGGAAACCACGACTAGCATCTCCCAGATGATTCTTTACATTATTTATTTTACAGTCAAGAAACAGGCCATCTTTGACTGGGGTAAGTTGGTTTCCATTGAAATATCTTCCCGATTGGCACAATACAAGAAGGATAATAATTCTTTTATGTCATCTTATTTGGTCTTTGTGATAACACATTGTTGTCAGTTCCCGAGATTATCTATCTGTAAGAAGGTAAACTGTGAGTTCGACCCAATAACTTTCTGGTATCAATCATTGTGGAGGAATAAGGCCTCCCAACACTTTTATGAAGTCTTTAATGATTTTGTCTCAGTTTTCAAAGAATTTTTGTTTAGAAAAAACGCTCCCCAGATGTCTGACCAGGTGAGTAAGTTCCTCGAAAGGAAGGGGACACTAGAACAAATGGAAAATTATAACGTTATAAGGATTTTTGGATTCAAAAAAAATTGTTCCTTCCTTCCATGTCACATATCTGACAGAATGTTTGTTCCTGAGATAACAAGGCAGTACACCTACTGGTTGCATTTTTTCCATGAAAAGAGAAAAAAATAATTCATACCTCTGCCTTAGAAATTCGGGGATTTCATATTCAGGAATATGAACAAGATTGACAAATTCGCAGGCCACTTCCACAACCTCAATTTGAAATATGCTGAAAAAATAGAAGGGTTCGACCCTAATAGTATTTTTGTAGAATACTTATTGGTTGTTAGTTTCAACAATTCTTTCATTAACACTATCTTGAATGAAGATGGAGATAACACCTCAGGCACTCCTGCTCATGATATCGATGACTTAGAGACAATACTCAACAACAATGAATCGTACAAGCAGAGAGGAAAAGGTCCAAGTGACAAAAGTGCCCAATCCCCAACTGTCACGCCCAAGAGTACAACATCTCAAAGAAGCGCTCCAACGACCTACCCAAGTAATAAAGTCACCCATAATTCTTTAGGCAAAGGAGGAGATAAGAACTCTCCTTCTGGAAAAATTGAAATTTCTCATAAACTTCCTGTGAGGAAGAAACGAAAAAACATTTTGGAAGAAGAGGAGGGACCTCGGGGAGAAAGTGATATCCACGATCTCTCCCTTGAGGATATGGAACTAGAAATTGGCATTGAGAAAGTGTCCCCCAATGATGACTAGCTAGAGAAAACTACTCTGCAGAACCTTCGGATGGAAATAATTGGGACCGAGACCTTTGATGAAAAAGAGTCTTTTGCATTTTAGAGCGTTGTTTTTGACAACAAATCCAAAAAATTGATTATTGAAAAAAGAGATGTAAAGAATAAGAAGGGGAAATATCATCTAGAGATTAACCTATGGAACATGTGGCCTTCCCAAATCTCCTAGATACACCGAGAAACTGGATATGCTCTAGACAACTCTATTGACGGCCTTGAAGCAGAGAATGTCAAGTTAAAGGAGAAAATCAAATAATTGGAAGGAGTTATAATGCCCCTTCCAATGCTTGCTAGTCCTTTAGCAATGATCGAGCCTACCACATCTGAAGCAAAGTTAAAAGGATCAGCAAGCCTTCTCACATCAACCCGAGGCTATGTGGAAAAGAATATAAATAAAAGAATGGAATTAATAACAAAGGCTTGGGAGATGTCAAAGAGTATGGTCTCTTTTGGAACAAGTGCACATGCTTTTCATGAATTTAAGCAAGCATATTTGAAAAATGAGCAAGGTTTCTACCTCAATGCAGTTGTACCATTTGGTTTTAAAGTTAGTAACCTGACATAATTGAGAAGAAGAGAGGAGGATCTCCCTTCCCTGAACCAAATAAAACAATTTAATGCACATTGGAAAAAAAAGGTGAAAAATCTGAATGGTATAGTTCAAGCATGTAGCCAGGCCATAACTAGAAGAGAGGAACTATTCAAGAAGCTAACTGAGATAGATTTAGCTGGCAGCACCAATGAATTCCAAGACCCTAGATTGGTACTCAACTCATTGTTTTTAACCAAGCAAGCATTTGATGAACAAGTTGAGATCTTTAAAGGGTTGTCATTTGAAAAATTCTATGGAATTCTTGAATATGGTGAAGATGGCGTGGAAAACTGGCTAGTTGATTATTCAATTAAAAACAAGATATTGAAGAAGCATTACGAAACATTTATATTGATCTAAGGGACTTGGAAGGTGAACTCTTCAATATAAAAATATGTCATGAAATCAACGTGGCACCAATGAGGGGATACATCGAGGAGTGGTTCAAAAAGGTTGTCGACAAGCTTACCAATGAAGGCAAAGGACGGTTGAGATGGTTCCCATAACCTCCAAGGAAATCCATAAAAGGACATCAACGAGCAAGTGAAAAACCATGAGATACCATCATAGTAAGTTCATATTGTTCACATCTTTCCGTCTTTATCAAGTTCTTCATCCAGTTACTCCACCTCTTTAAATAGAAAGGTTTAACCAAATATTGATATTTTTTTTTTCTTCTTACCATGTCTCGTTGTCTTCCCCCGCGCACTTTCTTCTTTATAAGAACTTCATTCTTATAAATATTTGTTTTATGGTCCGGTGGAGCCCCAGTCCCAGTCATTATGACAAACACATTTTAATTTTAGAGAATATGTATTGAACTATATATTGTTTTTAGAAATTCCAAGAGAACTATTTTGGGAACAATCTCGATTGTACTTTGTAACCCAATTTTTCTAAATATAAAGTATTTGAGGTTGATCTATCGTTATCTTCATTTGAGCTACCCATGTATCACTCTGTCAAATTTCTCTTATGCATGCATATCATTTTCTTTTAATTTTTATGTGATCAAAAATATTTATCCCTACTATGATGGATGTGAGGAATTTTGTTTATTTTCTTTAAATGTATGAATGTGTGTTTTTCCTGGCCCATTCTCAGGAATTATCTTTTTAAAAAGAAAATAATTTTTTTTTTGTTATATCTATTTCATTTCTAGACGAACTTCTTATAAAAGTCCCACATTTTATAAATCTTGGACATAGGAGTACCACCTCTATAAAAACACAGGAGGATTCACATCCTCATGAGGTTGTCGTTTCGGTCCTGACGGATTCAAGTGTCAACAGTGAGTTATGTATTATGATTTAAATGTTCAATTTGTTGTAGCAGATCCCAACATCTAGCTTTCTAGAGGGGACCTACTCTAGAGTGTAGAATTTTGTTAATATGTAGGTTACATGTTTTTTTAA